>MJUU01044759.1:66083-80108 GCA_002080025.1 Modiolus philippinarum
ATAAGATACGTAAAATTTTCATTTCACTGGTTCGTTTAGATCATATTGTTGTATCCAGATCAAACATTTAAAAGGGGGATATCTATATTAATTTCTGCTCATTTAATCCAGAATTGATATTTTCATTGGTCGTGTAGAATTTTCTACACTTATTATACCCCCGCTTTAGTTGGTGGTATATAGTGATCATAGTGTCCGTTCGTCCGTTCGTTCGTCCGTTCGTTCGTTAAATATTCCGTCCGCCACCGGGAACATACTTTGTGGCGACAACTCCTCCTAGACCACATGATGAAATTCAATGAAACTTTCACAGAATGTTCAGTGCACATTGTCATTGTGCACCAGCTATTTAAAGATTTGATTTGACTTGATTTTTGGTGATGTTTTTTACTTCTGGAATCAAATGGGGGAGCGGGTATGTATTTGTGAGCTTTGTTTACAATTCTTCTGGTATTTACTATATGTTTTTGTTCTGCTGAAGCTTTGAACATAATTGAATATACAATGAAACGAATTTAAAATAGATTAAGTGCTCTTAAAGTGTATATTGCAGTTTCGCGGTTAGCAAAATATCTTGCGAACTGAAGAGTTAAATCATAAAATATTTTAAAGCATTTTTACTTTCATCTATACTATTTCCCTGTATTTGGCGCAAATGCAAAGTTTTTATTTTGGCGCAAATGAAGAACAGTTCGTGGCGCAAATGAAATATTTTTTGGCGCAAATGAAATATTAATTGGCGCAAATGCAATGCACCGGAAACAAGTTAAACATTGACGGGAGAACAAAGAAGTTTATTTGCAAGTTCAACAACTATACAAGTATACTNGCGGGGGGGGGGGGGGGTAACTTCCATTGTTACGGTAGACTATACTAGTGCGACAATTGGAATGATACAAAACAATATAACTTTATTCAAATACGAATGACCCATTCGGGTTGTAGTACATCACATAAGAACATAGAATAACACATAAGAATTAATATTTACAAAACAAAACAGTTATTTGTCTCCTCTCCTCAGTTCTAATGACTGTTGTTAAAAGGAAACGACTGTTTAATATAAGTATCAAAATTGACACAAGCAGAGATAATTTTAGGAGGTTATCCCCGTTTTATAGAACAAACCTTTCAACTGTCAGTGGACCCCCCCCCCCCCCCTTTCTGAAAAAATAGTAATTTAATGGCCAACCACAAAACTCTTTAAACATGTTTTTTAACCTAAATATATCCAGTGAAATCCAAGATTCCTGCCACGATCCAACAAAGCTTCAAACTACGAGCCGTTCAATCTCGTCAAAATCACCGAGTTAAATGGAACAAACTTTCCATCGTCCTTGGTGGTCTCTCCAAAAATAAATGGAATACCATCGGTCGATGTTGTATGATGTAAAAAAAATGTATTATTTATTTGTATTCTGGAGGAATATTTTAGGATATGTAAAATTTGCCTCTACCCCAGAGATTTATCAGTTTTGTCGTTTTTTAAAGGAATAATTTAAAATATTAATACTTTGTCTTTGTAACAGAGATTTGCTAGCCTGTTACTTTTCGTCATGTGACACACTTATGAACTTATACAGAATACGTCAGAAAGCATTAAATTTATCGGAAAAAATATTTTATTTTGATCGTAATGCAAGTCAAACTATTTAACAAGAATAAAACTTTTATAAAAACTTCGGTAAAAACTTGGACGATTTAATATTCTATCTACAACAAGATACACAAGAAATCACATGCACGTTCTAATATGGTTTCTCACTTCAGTGCAAGCCCCGCCTTTTTGTTATCGACAAGCCAATGAAAGTAAACGTTACATTTTGCTTACAAACAATTTGTTGAAACTTTCTCAAGGAACGTCCCAGCGCTAAACTTGGTCGCAGTTCATTGTAATCTTGCAACATTCGAAACCGGCCCTTATCTGTGGTAAAGTTTGGTTTGATACCCTTAATGAATTTAGGACATAAAGTCACAATATTTTTATCCACTGGTTCCTATGTCAAATTTACTGCTTTGAGGCCATTACTTACGGATCAAAACTAAAGGAGAAAAATTGGTAAACGATTTTTGCAAAAGATTACTTAACGTTGCTTTGTTTGCGTTGAATGCTTTGATATAGATAAGATAAAGTTAAAGGACGGGCAGACGACAGATGCTAAGTAATTGAAATAGCTCACACTGACCCTTGGGTGTCTTGAGCCAATTTGAATGTTTTGAATGGCTGATATACTCCTTATATCGGATGTACAACCATCATAGTGAAATTATCTTGACTGCCACAAAACGTTAATCAAACGAAATATTTGACAAATTTTAAAATAGTGTCTCTTTTATTTAATGAATTTCTTTCCGTCTTTGTTAAAGTAATGTGGTTGTTTAATTGTAAAATACCACATTGACATTAAAATGTTTTAAAATTAGTCGACCAGAAACAGGAAGTACCTTACATTATTATTTTTTATAATTGTAAAAAAATTGTATTGCTTTTTATAAACAGCCATATATCCTATTGTACAGTTAACATAGGTACACACAATGTAAAAAGGAAGGTCTTCAAACTTATATCCTATCTAAGTAATTATAGTTTTTGTTGAGTCTAAACAACCAATTAAGCATAAATAAACGTAACTTAATGCAGTTTGTATATTTTTACCTTCATACTAATAATTTGCAGAAATTCAATTTATAATAAAAATTTACACAGATATTAATATTGAAGTTATAATGCTTCATTTTAGAGAATAAACAATTAAGTATATATGTTATGTACTTACTGTCATTTAATGAATGTATGTAACCTTCTGACTGATACACTAACTAGGAAGTGACACTCCGGCTCCATTGAAGTGTATTAAATCATTATTTAAATTTAACTGGACTTCGCGCAAGTAAACTATTTAAACTGAATTAATTTTACTTCTAATGCAAATTTTATTTAAAGTTTTTATAGTAACAATGAAATCAAATGCAAAGTTTTTTCGTCCACCATTTCTTTTTCTCCGAATAGCTCATGTGTAAAAATGATTGTATTATTTGTGTACACGATAACAATTTCTTATTCTATATTTACATCTTTCTTTATGAATGAATTATAAAACGTGAAGTGACATTTCTTTATATATTTGTTTCCCATCGCTATAATTCTTTTTTTCAGGTTAAGTTTTGACAATTTAATATCTAAAATGATATAATATTGGTGTTTCGGTTTTTTCCTATGAAATGCATTAACACAACCCTCCATTTTTTATGAAATTGTTGTACGTATTCTACATACAAACAGACAAATTTTATGTCTACTGAAATTATTTCACCAAATTTTACTGCATTTAGAGCACATCCGATTTGCGAATCAGGTTTAGATTCCAAATAAGGTAAAACAGTATATGAACCCACTCACACGACACGCGAAAGGCTGAGGATTCTGGATCACCAATGATCAACCAATGTCCACTTTAAAGTGTTTTGAAAAAAAAATATCTAAACATATATCCGATATAAAATTATTCAGAATCTTTCTCGATGGATGGATATTCATTGATCTTCAAAAGCAAAGTCAGAATCCTCCGTGTTTGGAAAATTCATAAACCAAAGCAAGAATCTGCAGTGTTTTGACAATTCATAAAGCAAAGCCCAGAATCCTCCGTGTTTGGACATGTAGTGTGTTAAACTTTACAGAACAAATTTATAACGCATGATAACAATAATGTGATACTATGTTGCATTACTCATTAAGGGACGACCATTTGATTGAAGGAGGAGTTCTGAACGATTTTGCATAGAAAAATTATATTTTTTTATGTCCATCTCTAACCAATTATTTATTCTTTTTGGAAATTACAATATCTAAATTACAGAAAATTGTCTTTAAAACTAAGGAGTATCTCTCTCTTGCATACCATTGGACCGATGCCTCTGCTGGTGGACTATAAGTCCCCGAGGGTATTCACCAACCCAGTAACCAGTACTTCGATGCTGGCCCAAAACAGATTTTTTTTGAAACTTGCAATAGCTAAATTTAAGAAAATTTTCTTTAAAACTAAGGAGTATCTCCCTCTTGCATAGTTCTGTCCTAAGCTGATTTTGACTTTCCTATTTAGATTCTATAGGTAGTGTGTTCTCTTAAAGAAGTTTACCCTTATTTCGCCATATGGATTTTAAAATGTTTTGATTTGATCTGCACTGAAGAGACATAAATTGTCGAAATTTGCATTGGCAGAAATAGAATTAACAGTAACTTCGATATTTTGTTACTTATACCAGTGGGCCGATGCCTCTGCTGGTGGACTACTAATCCCCGAGGGTATTCACCAACCCAGTAGCCAGTACTTCAGTGCTGACCCGAAAACTGATTTTATTTGGAAACTTGCAATATCTAAATTTCAGAAAATATTCATTAAAACTAAGGAGTATCTCCCTTTTGCATAGCTCTGTCCTTAGCTGATCTTGGCCTTCCTATTTAGATTTTATTTGAAATTTGTTCTCTATCAGATTTTACACAATTTTCGCTATATGGATTTTTAAATGTTTTGATATGATCTGCATTGAAGAGACATAAGTTGTCAAATTGCGCATATGCTGAATCAAAACTAACAGTAACTTCGGTATTTTGTTATTTATTTCCACTGGGCCGATGCCTCTGCTGGCGGACTATAAGTTCACGAGGGTATTCACCAACTCAGAATTCAAGTTCTTCGGTGATGGTTCGAAAACTGATTACTTTAAACATGTATTTGAAAACATGCAATTTTAAATTTCAGAAGAGTTTCTTTAAAACTTAGGAGTATTTCCCTCTTGCATAGCCCTGTCCTTATCTGATTTGGCTTTCCTATTTAGATTCTATTTGTTATTTGTTCTCTATCAGATTTATCACATATTTCTATATATGGATTTCCAAATGTTTTGATTTGATCTGCACTGAAGAGACATAACTTGTTGAAATTCGCATATTCAGACACAAACTTCATAGTAGTTTCGGTAATTTGTTATTCATTACCACTTTGCCAATGTCTCTGCTGTTGGACTTTAAGTCCTCGAGGGTATTCACCAGCCCAGTAGCCAGTACTTCGATGCTGGCCCAAAAACCGATTTTATTTGGAATTTTGCAATATCTTAATTTCTGAAAATTTTTAAAACAAAGGAATATTTCCCTCTTGCATAGATCAGTCCTAAGCTGATTTTGGCTTCCGTATTTAGATTCTATCGGTATTTTTTCTCTATCAGAGTTTACATATATTTGGGTATATGGATTTCCAAATGTTTTGATTTGATCTATACTGAAGAGACATAAGTTGTCGAAATTGGCATACACAATGTATGCAGAAATAGAATTAGCAGTAACTTCAATATTTTGTTATTTATTAACACTGGACCGATGCCCCTGCAGGTGGACTACGAATCCCCGAGGCAGAAGGCGTTGCTTGACCGAAAACTGATTTAATTTTGAAACTTGCAATATCTAAATTTTAGAAAATTTTCTTTAAAACTAAGGAATATCTCCCTCTTGCATAGATTTGTCCTAAGCTGATTTTGGCTTTCCTATTTAGATTCTATTGGTAATGTGTTCTCTATCAGAGTTTACACATATTTCGCTATATAGATTTCCCAATTCTTTGATTTGATCTGCACTGAGGATACATAAGTTGTCGAAATTTGCATCGGCAGAAATAGAATTAACAGTAACTTCGATATTTTGTTATTTATTTTCATTGGGCGGATGCCTCTACTGGTGGACTACAAATCCCCGAGGGTATTCACCAACCCAGTAGCCAGTACTTCAGAGCTGACCCGAAAACTGATTTTATTTGGAAACTTGCAATATCTAAATTTCAGAAAATTTTCTTTAAAACTAAGGAGTATCTCCCCCTTGTATAGCTCTGTCCTTAGCTGATCTTGGCCTTCCTATTTAGATTCTTTTGGTAATTTGTTCTCTATCAGATTTTACACATATTTCGGTATATAGATTTCCAATTGTTTCGATTTGATCTTCACTGAAGAGACATAAGTTGTCGAAATGCGCATATGCTGAAACAAGGTTAACAGTAACTGCGTTTTGTTGTTATTTATGACCACTGGGCTTACGCATCTACTGCAGGACTATAACTTCCCGAAGGGATTCACCAACCCGGTAGCCTGAACTTCGGTGCTGGCCCGAAAACTGATTTTATTTTGAAAATTTCAGAAAATTTTCTTTGAAACTTTAGAGTATCTCCCTTTTGCATAGCTCTATCCTTAGCTGTTTTTGGCTACCACATTTATATTCTGCTAAAGTAAAATATCCAGGTAAATCCTGCGATTTGATTGGTTATCTTGACAAGGGATATGAGACCGTATCCCCGTGGTAGAAAAATCTCGATTTTTAAACGCTTTTAATAGAAAAATTATCGCACTTCTAGCAGAGTGTTTAAGTTATTCGGGCTTCACAGGTGGTATGGGTTCCTATTCCTTGTTTGTGCCCTATACCCCCTTTGCCTGACGAATCAGGGGATATAAAACACAGACTGCGAACATGAACCCGTATCCCCTGTGAAAATTCCGAATAACATATAATATTCTAATTTTGTAATTTGTTCTCTATCAGATTTTACACATATTTCTCTATATGGATTTCCAAATGATTTGATTTGATCTGCACTGAAATGACATAAGTTGTCGACATTGGCATATGCAAACACAACATTAAAAGTTTGTGTTTTTTTATATTTTCGACAGTTTATTACCTACTTTGTTTTTCTGTCCTTTGGATTTCCTGAAAATAATGTTCACTTATTTTGTTATAACCCCATTTAATCAAATTAATTTGGATATTTTACAACTTTTTACCCTAGATTGCAGGTTCTGTTCAATATTGGAGAACGTTTCAAACTGTATTATAATAAATTAAGGTGTAATAATGATTTGATCTTTAATAAATATGATAATTTCTGCGATCTCTCATGATCAGTTTCAGTGAGAATCTGACTTTAGGTTAGGATCAATTTCTTGAAGCTGGAATAGCCATATCTCATTGTAAAATTACAACTTTATAATAAATTTTGTATTAACAGCACCTATTTTTGTTAAGAACCAAAATGGTGTTATCCCATTAGCCTAAAAATTTTTATTCCGACAGCCCTTGTGCCGACATTTTTATTCCGACATCCAAAATGGTCTGACAGCTCATAGATCTGATAGTTATTATTCAGAAATCCCAGTTTTAACCGTGATTTTAAAGTGGTCGGCGTATTTATAAGTTTTCACTTGCTGTAGTCTCATGTACACGAAAACTTGGCGTGATAAAATTATGTGCAACTTTTTGAAACTTTATGTAATATATTTTTCACGTATTGAATTTGCGAGTGTGTGATTAACAGGGTGTGTCGTACCTTTTGCACCTCTTTAGAGTAGAATAATTTGTTTTAAAATGCCACCATTTTTCATTTTTTTTTTATTGAATAACTTGCATGAAAACAAAAGTAAGATACAGTTATAACTGTGTTCGCAGAGCGAAACACAAAAAGTCTCCCAAACGAACTTCATTATCGGATTAAAGGGCATTCCGAGACTCCCTCTTAAAAGATTGAGCAGGGATCCCCTTTAGTTTTACATTTTGCTGACATAAAAACATTACATGCAGTAGAAAACACGTTTTTCTCAAAATATTAGGTTTCTGACTGTTTCCATGGCAACTTAAAGATCCATTCGTCATTACAACCAATTTTATACTTCATTTAAAGAAATAAGAAGGGCTGGTTCCCCTTATTACATAAGTAATAGATATATTTTTAATGGAATACACATTTTTCTCAAAAGATTAGGTTTTTGCTTTGGTAACCAAATGCTCCATAATCAATTACAACCAATTTTATACCTCATTAAGAAAGTTTGGACACGGGTTCCCCTTATTACCTAAGTAGTACAAAGAGCTGTAATGAAAATTAAAAAACACGTTTTTTTCAAAATTATAGGTTTCTGGCTTTGTTTCCCTGTCAACTTAATTCTTCTTTCTCTCTTTCAACAAAATTTATGCTTTGTTTGAAAAATAAATTGGGTAGGGGTTCCCCTTATTACCTAAGTAATACATAAATCTGTAATAAATATACAAAAACGTTTTTTGTAAAAAATATATGTTTTTGGCTTGGTTTCCATGGCAACCAAATGCCCATAATTACAACAATTTTTATACAAAATTTTGGCAGGGATTCCCTTTATCAACTAATTAATGAAAGGAAGATAACAGGAAACACTTACAATGGCCGGACAGTACAATCACATGTCACAATCAACCAGGGAACTGCACAAGAAAAACAATAAAATGACAAAAGACAAACATAGATAACGATAGGAACTCGGGATAGCCGGATTTGGTACCGGCACTGGCAACAGTCAGCGGTAGGGTTAATTTACTAATTTAAACTTATTTTATTGTCAAACAATACAAAGACAATAGGATCAGACACAAGTTGATATAACTTACAAGGTCTTCTCCTTAAAATAAATAATAAACAATATTGACATACAAATTTTAAATATACATATTATGATTATCAGTGTGTAAACGGACATAAGTATAAACTGAATCAAAAAGAATAATTGTGTGGAAGTTGCGATGATATGGTATTAAATCTAAGTTTACATTTAAATAGTTAAATTCCAACGAACTATCATTGAAGTGTCTTGTACTGCATGTATCATAGATAGAGGTCAGGTCACAAAACAAGATCAAAGAATGGAAGCTGACGAACGCTTAATACAAACAGACTGTTACTATTTATTCACGCGAAAAGCGCCCTGAATCCTTAATATATAGCTGCACACATTTGAATATATAAGTATTAGTTTCGAGAGTATACATTTCACTACCAGTCAGTAAGACATCAATATTGAGGGGAATGTGCAATTGATTCAATCTTGTTTGTAATATGCCCCTTTGTTCAATGCAGAAAAAAAATGTTTTGTATTTTCGATACGATAGCCACATGCACAAGCCGGACTAGGTACAATATTTGCATGATGTAAGTCATAATTCAAAGCACTACAAGAGTTTCGGAGTCTTGAATGAATAACACTTAAATATCTATCACCAATTCCATACTAAGATGGTGGTATTTTTTTTTGTTGTTTTATAAAACAGATTTTGAACCCCCCTTTTAAAAATATTCAAATGTCTACATTCTCTCATCTCAACACTCAGCGAGTTCCATAACTTAATGGTATTTGGGAAAAAAGAGTTTTGATAAAGAGATAGCCTTGTGTTAAACCGAGTCACATTGTGTCGGTTACGCAAGTTGTAACCCGAGTTCTCTAAAACTAACGGAGAAATTAGTTCAGATATATAATCAGGGGTATCTCCGTTCATAATTTTATAGAACATAGTTAGTTTTTTAACTTCCCTTCTCGTGGCTAATCTTTCCCACCCACTTTCGCGATAAATTGATTCAAGACTTGCAAAAATTGACAACCCAGTGACAATACGAGCCGCTTCTATCTGAACCTTCTCTAATCTATCTGTATTGGTTTTACCACAATTATCCCACACTTCGGCCGAAGTAGGGTTAAACCGGTTAATGGGTACCCAAACCTCCCCTTTCTTTATCCCGTTTCCCTTTAGTATAATAAACATACAAATAAAACCCAATACAGGTAGACCACTAACTCTAAGACCACAATCTTGAAAAGGAAAGAAAAGACAAAACGTAATTTCGAAAGATGGGTCGAGGAGTGCTCGCCGCTAAACTGTCGGCTAGCTCAAGGAGCCTAGTCTGCTGGTAAAACACTGTCGCACTACGGAATAAAAAACAAATTCAAAACTTCCCGAAGGGTTTGGTGGATTTCAGTAGACATCGGCAGTATCAGTGAGAGGCCAGTATAATTGTAAAATCTTCAGGTCACTGGATCCCAAAGCCAATTAAATGGAATCATGAAGAATATTCGGACAATATCCCCTATTACGTAAAGAATGTAAGTTACGTGCCAGTTTTTCTGGATTTTTTATCATTTTTTGACATTTTTTAACAACATTTCCGTAAAAACGAGGGTGAGAAATGCCTTTAGTAATCATCTGTTTCCGAGTCGCATTGTACTTAGATTTAAAATGTTCATATCTTCTATAATATTTTACGAAAGGATATGGAGTAAATGAACATGAGACAATACCACATATGCTTACTCCAACTGCAATAATTTTAATGAGCTGTATGGCCATTTCGGAAATTAATTCCTCATCAGCAGCACTAGAACCTAAACAAAGGAAATCCATATTCAAAAAATGTTTAAAATGCATATCCGAATAATCAGTAATATCAAATATAGCAAAGGACAAAACTACGATGGAGGGAGTTAATCCTTCGGTTTTAGAATTTACATAAATTTAGATAAATGTAATTGAACAAAGTGTACTCATGAGATATTATCTCATGTACAAGTACACTACATCTAAGAAAAATAAAGAGCATACATCTCTACCACGGGGAATTGTTTTACCAACTCCACACTGCAATAAAAGACAAACTCCTGTATTTAATATTTTAAAACTTCTTAAATGTGTTTATCAATCTATGAAATCTGTAACCTTGTTGTAATAGTTTGGCTGTGATAGTAAGGTTACGTTCATTAAAGTCGTCAAGAGTAGATCAGACGCATGCGAATCGTACCAGTTGAGATATATACACCCCGTATGATGGTGCTGCAGGAACGTCGCCATCAAGAAAAGGGAAATCAGTAATAGTGAAATCAAAATCATCCCTTTTATCATAAATTTTAGTTTTAATTTTTCCAGAGTCAACGATGATAGTTAGATCGAGAAATGGGCAGTATTTAGAATCATTGTTGTTTGCTTTATTAAGTTTCAGTTCTTGTGGGTAAATGAGGTCGACATAGTCTAAAAACTGGGGATTATCAATAGTAAGGATATCGTCGATATACCTGCTGTTATCGTTGAAAATTAAAATAAGTTGGTCACTGTTTTGTATGGTTCCATCCTGTAGTTTTTTCATAAAGTCCCGTTCGTAACAGAACGGGAAAAGATCTGCAATGAGAGGTGCACAGTTTGTACCCATGGGAATTCCAATGACCTGTTGATAGACGATGTTACCGAAACGAACAAAAATGTTGTCTAGCAAAAGATTCAGTGCCTTAATCATGTCATCGCATGTCCAGGAACAACGATTTTTGTAAGTGATGTTAGAGAAGAATCCTTGCTTTTTATTACAACAAATGAATTGTAGACCAGAAATTTTGAAAGACCATTTAATAAGTTGTCCCAATTTCGATTTAATCAATTTATGTGGAAGGGTTGTATGAAGAGTAGAAAAATCATAACTGTCAATAGACGAAACCGGTCTTTGCATTGATTTTAGTTTATCTAAAACTTCAATGGAATTTTTATAAAATAAGTATACATATAGCTGTAATAAAATAAGTATACATATAGCTGTAATAAAATAAGTATACATATAGCTGTAATTAAAATACAAAAACATAATTTTCTAAAAATTATAGGTTTCTGGCTTGGTTTCCATGGCAACCAAATCCTTCATTGTTCATTACTGTCCTCTTAAGACTTCTTTCTTCACCAAATTTGGGCAAGGTCCCCTTATAATCTAGGTAATACATACTACTGCAATCAAAGTATAACAAAAAGCATAATACATGCTTTTCTCAAAAGTCCTTGTTTTTTTTTATCAGAGAACCTGTTTATTTTAAGTTTCCGGTTTTGTCTCCATGGAAATCAAATGCTCTTTTTTCCATTAAAACTAATTTTAAACCCCCTTCCAGAAACAAAAATGGACAGGGGTTCCCCTGGAAACATATGTAACACATATTGCTGTAAACAAAATATAATTATCAACGATCTACTTTTTTCTCTACTTTTGGTTCGGTTTCCAAGGCAACGGTAGTTAGTTTGAAATCTCAAATGCTGTGGAACATTTCTTAAATGAAACAACCTTTCCTATGCAATTCATTTAGCTAGTGGTAAAAGGTTTTGAGATACAGTTTAAAAATGGTGAAAAAAAAGAAAATTTAATTTTCCCATAGGGTTACTATGGAAGACCCCACTCCTTCTTGAACCCTAAATATACCCATAATGAACCCCTTTTTAAAAAAAAATGTTAGATGTGGTAAAACTATATTTATGGGGCTAACATCCTATAACGTTTCAAAGATCTAGGTCTGGTGGTCTCTGAGAACTGCTTCGGACAACTTCATCTGGATGAGAGGAAAGAAAGAGGAATGAGTATAAGAAACTTAAAAAAAAAAACAATAAGTCTCCTAACTTCGTTTCGGAGAGTTTAAATAAATGTATGTCAAAATAACTAAATACTTTTATGTTGTTTAGATTTTAATTAAAATAATCATTAGAATCTGTGTGATAGGAAAGAAAATAATTGTATTTGTATCTCGCAAATAGATCTTGCAAATTTATTCAATGATTAAAAGAATAAAGATACCCAACATTTAGCTTAGACCAACGAAATAGTAATTTATCAGATATACAGTTATTATATGATCGTTGCATTAATTCAAGTTTGATTTTTCAACAAATTCTGAAATGCTAAAATTCCGAGATTATCAAACTGAATACTAAATTTTATTTTTATTATGATACACCTCAAATAAATTCACGTACATGCTAAGAAAAGGATAGTTTTTAGCTTTGTACGCAGACAAATACGTGTGGTACCTTATATATTATATATAATTAACTAAATACCGAAGTTACTGTGAATTTAATTTCTGCATATGCGCATATTGACAACTTATGTCTCTTCAGTACAGATAAAATCTAAACGTTTGGAAGACCATTAACTCGAAGGTGTTAAAAAACTGACAGAGAACAAACAACCAACAGAGCTTTACAAAAATTTAGATATTACAAGGTTCCAAATAGAATCGGCTTTCGGGTCAGCACCGAAGTACTGACTACTAGGCTGGTGAATGCCCTAGGGGACTAACAGTCCACCAGCAGAGGCATCGACCCAGTGGTAACAAATAATTAAATACCGAAGTTACTGTGAATTTAATTTCTGCATTGCGCATTTTGACAACTTATGTCTCTTCAGTGCAGATAAAATCTAAACGTTTGGAAGACCATTAACTCAAAGTTGTTAAAAACTGACAGAGAACAAATAACCAACATGACCCAAAAGTAAAGCCAATATCAGCTAAGTTACTTTTAGAAAATATCAAAATAGATAATAAACTCGTAGAAACGCTACATAAAAGACAAAATAGTATCACCGGCTAGAGAGCTAACATTGGTAACACTTACACCGGTATGTTGGCTTTATTCTTGCAACAATAACAAAACGATAACAGGCTCTGGGAAGAATGTTATCTGTTTTCCTTTTCTGCAACATGTAGTTTGTGTCGGAATAATGAGATGTCGGATCAATAACTGTCGGCTGTATGATTGTTGGACTAATAACTGTCGGACGAATAATCTGTAGGACCAAAAAGGCTGTCAGACCAATGCGAGTAGATATAAAATGACAGTTCTGCACCAAAGCCATTTTCCATGCAGAAATCCTGCACCAGACCCCAATTTTGGGGTCCCGGGATGCAAATGGATCTTGAGCGAGGCGGGGATGCTGAAAAGTGCAGGGAGGCAAGGACCGAGAAAAAATTATCAGACCACCTTAAAAATTTTCCAAAATTGAATAGTATAAATAAAATCATGCCATCCAAGATTATCATGGATTGCTACGAAGATTCCGTCTGCGAAGATAGCAGACCAACCTCATCCCCCGAAATGCAGAAATTCTGCAATACCCCACTGAAAAGGAAGAAGGGGCAGCTTTGCAAGGGCAAACCAGGGAAAGATGGGCTTTGCTGGAGGCATACCCAGCGGCGAGACGATGCCGATCAGCCGATCGGAGGGAAATTTAGGGTGGCCGAGACCATGGGGTTATTGAGGAAAATCGCCAAGGAGGAAGGGGTGAAGGGATATAGCAGGACAAATAAGATGGATTTGGTGCGGCTCATTGAGTCGGCGACCGATCGAAAATTCAAGCGCCGGGAAGTATTCACCAGGAAGCAGCTCAAGGC
>MJUU01044759.1:83886-97630 GCA_002080025.1 Modiolus philippinarum
CCCCAGCGATCGATTCGCGGTCTGATCGTCGGGAAGTCGGGCTGCGGCAAGACCACGCTGCTGAATAATCTTCTCCTTCGCTCTGGATGGCTGGACTACGATCGCCTCTACGTCTTCGGGAAATCTCTTCACCAGCCAATCCATCAGCTCTTGCAAGCGGCACTGGAGAAGGATCTGACCAAAGAGGCCATCCGAGAGCTTCTCACCCTGCAGGATGAATATCCACTGCTAGATCTCGTCGAGACTCTGCCTCGGGGGCCCGGTGGGATCGATGCCTCCTTCTTCGAGCAGGACGGCGACGTGCCCGACCCCCGCGAGCTCGATCCGGCTGATAAGAATCTGATGGTCTTCGAGGATCTGATGCTGAGCAAGCAAAAAAAGTGCGAGGATTACTACGTGCGCGGGCGCCATAATAATGTTGATTGCTTCTACCTCTGCCAGAGCTACTTCAAGCTGCCGCGGCAGACCATCCGGGAGAATGCCAATTTCATCTGCCTCTTTCGCCAGGACGATCGGAATTTCGATCATATCCATCGCGACTTCTGCACGGATCTATCGCTCGACCAATTCAAGACCCTCTGCCGCCGATGCTGGTCGGAGCCAAACGGATTCGTGACCATCGATCTGACCAGTCCCCGAGAGGCTGGAAGATATCGGTCCAAACTAGATGAATCCTTCGTAGTACCAGATAAATTATCACCTCAAGCAATTCAAGGATCGCGGTCGATGCTGGTGCGGAGTGGATGATCCAAGAGTCGGGCTGAAGAAGTGCGGCGATTTATGCCAATCTTGCATTTCCCAGCGCCTGCAAGGCGATCTGGCGAAGAGTAGTGAATGCCGATGCCCGTGCAAGCATGGTGAGACGGAGAAGGAGGATGGAGAGTGTGGGAGATGCGGATTGGTATGGCTCATGCCCCGTCATACCCCGGACGATATCAGCACTTTGGGGAGATATAGCACCAAACCCCGTCCTTTGCCCCTGCCCTCCTGCGGTCAAAAGGTGGTGAGAGGACATCCATGCGAGCTTCCTTGCCGGCCGGGAAAGGATATGTGTGCGAAGCATATCGCCCTATCGTCGAAAGTGCGCTGCCAGCATGAGTGCAAGACCGGTAGAATCTGCATGAAGACTTGCCCCGAAGGATCCACCGTCTGCCGCCTCCATCGTCCAAGGCCCTCTCAATCGCGTAACGCCCCTCCAAACGCCCCCCAAAGACGCCAAACGCTTCGCCAAACGCCCTATCAAACGCTTCCCCGATCGCCCACCCCAATCCTCTCACGCTCGGAGACCGTCGCCTGGGCAGCCAAGTATGGCCGATGGTGGTGAGGTCGCCTGCCTTTTCGGATGCTCCAGGGTATCCGAAAAGCCATGATCGTAGGCATTCCCCTATATAGATGAGCTTCATCAAGATGACGAGCAAGGAGCAGCGCGATGCTCTGGCCAAATCGCTGCACGACGTGAAGCAGAATATCAAGGCGAGCCAGCTGAAGGATCGCTTGGATAAGCTGGCAGATAAGCTGGCAGATTCTTCAAGCCAGTGGTGGAGGCCCAGGAGAAAGCTGCCTTGGAAATCACCAAGAATCTGCCGCCCCCACCCTAAATCCCCGCCTTGCCCCCTCCTCCAGACTTTGCAGATCCGCTTCCGATCGAAGAAGATCCTGGCACCATCCTAGGCCCCCGGGCGCAGCACTATCTTCAAATGAGCATGACCAATCAGGCGGATCATACTTTTGGGCTGAGATCGGAGAATGGCGGAATTTTCATCGGGAATGTTCCGGTCAATTTCGACGGCGACGATCTCCTGATCAATGGTCAGCGATATAAGGGGACCCTAGGCTCTGGGAGCTAATGGTGATGAAGAGGCCCGAAGATTACGAAATGTATGATCTGGAGACTTACGGCGATATCCTGAAGGAGACCTATGCGATCTACCAGAATAATAGCGCCCTCTCCAAATCGCCCAAGTCCAACCGCAGCTTCAAGTGGAAGGCCATCGTATCCCATATCTATGACGAGGATAAGAAAGGGAGCGGGATGCTCTTCCTTCCATCAGACCCGACGCAGCTGACCAAGCCCTTAGATTTATGCGCCCAGGCTTTCAAGGCTGGGAATACCGGCGTCCGCAATGAGATCGTGGCCATCCTCGACGCCCTCCAAAGTGGAAAATATATCGATAATGCCAGGTATAAGCGCCTTCATCGTAATATCCTTAAATAAACTATGCTAGTCACGAAGCACGGATATCGCCGCAAATATGCGGTCGGGGGTCGTGGAATATTCGACGCCATGAAAAATCTTATCGGGCGAGTCTTCACTTCTGCCGCCGCCAAGACCCTGGGAAAGAAGGCTGCCACCGCCGCCACCAATGCAGCCATCAAGGGAGTGGAGAAGGGTGCCACAAAGCCGTGGATCATCTGGTCAGCAAGATCCCCTCCAAACCCAAGCCCAAGCCCAAGCTTTCACCAAAAGCCGCCGCCATCCTATCGAAGCATGAGGGGAATATCCATAATCTCATCGCAGATGCAGGCATCGCACGCGTGCATTCCCCCTAAATAAATGGCCGAGATGATGAATCTCCGTCATCAATAATGCGATAATGTTCCTCTTCAAATCCATCAGCTACAAGCTTTCCGGGCAGACGATCGAGCATTTGAACGATCCCGGGGTCGCTACCACCATGCTTGGCCTTCTCACATATCCCGACGATTTCTCCAAGTCCCAAGGCCTCAATCAGCTATGGGTCAAGGATACCTCTNGAGATCCGCCTCAGCATCGAGACGCAGGATCTCTTCCTCCATCCCTCTCATAGCTACCTCTTGCTAGAAGGAAGGCTCCAGAAAGGTGATGGGTCGGCCTTTGCCGATGGCAATCTCATCTCCGTCATCAATAATGCGATAATGTTCCTCTTCAAATCCATCAGCTACAAGCTTTCCGGGCAGACGATCGAGCATCTGAACGATCCCGGGGTCGCCACCACCATTCTGGGCCTTCTCACATATCCCGACGATTTCTCCAAGTCCCAAGGCCTCAATCAGCTATGGGTCAAGGATACCTCTGCTGCTGCTGCCGCCGAGAATCAGGGATTTGCTGCGCGCAAGGGCTACGTCATCGCCAAGCCTGCCAATAAGGGGACCTTCTCCTTCATCATCCCCTTGAAGCATATCTTCGGCTTTGCCCAGGACTACGAAAAGCTGGTATACGGATTCAAGCATGAGCTCACTCTCGTCCGCGCCTCGGATAATGACGCCATCTTCCGGGATGCTGCCAATATCAACGATCCCGGCAAGATCGTCCTCAGCAATCTCTCCTGGTTCGTCCCCCAAGTGATGCCCTCCGACGACCAAAAGCTGCGGCTCTATAAGACCATCGAGAGCAAGGTGAAGCTAGATATCGGCTTCCGCATGATGCAGTGCGATTCGATCGGCGTCCCCGAAAGCCGTGAATTCACCTGGCACCTCTCCACCCAAAGCAGCCCCGAAAGACCTCGATGGGTGATCGTCGCCTTCCAGACCGATAAGAGTAATGATCAAGAAGCCAATCCCGCCATCTTCGATCACTGCCGCGTGAATGATATCTGGGTCACTTTGAATTCCCAGAGATATCCTGCCGTGGGTCATCGTGCCTCCTTCACGAATCAGAAGATATCCAGGCTCTATAAGGAGGCCGCCGATTTCCGCTGGATATTCTTCAATATGGATCATCTGATGAGCAATCCAGGCATCACCCCCGCCGACTTCACGGATCTCCATCCCCTCTTCGTATTCGACGTCTCCAAGCAGAGCGAGTGCCTCAAGGACTCGAAGATCGACGTCTATATCAAGGTGAAATTCGATCAAAACGTCGCCGCCAATACCCAAGCCTACGCCCTGGTCATCTCCGATCGCATCCTCCAATTCAAATCAGATGGCCGCGTCGTCTACTGAGCCATATATAAATGACCGAGCTTCAGCAGATCGCCAAGAATACGGCCCCCAAGCGTGGCTTCTCCCTGGTCATCTCTAGTCGGGGCGGTCGGATCTCCACGCGATCCCATCAGCCCATCCACCTGGACCCCGCCAAGAGCTATGAGATGGCCCTGGTCAATCTGGAGACCTACTACTCCTTCCCCAATATCCACGAGAGGAATCACGTCTTCTCCTACTCCCCGATGATGGCGCGCGCTGGTTCTCCATCGCCCTGAAGGTCGGATCCTACGATATCGAAGATATCAATGCCGAGATCCAGAGGCGTATGCGTCAAAATGGCCATGGCGCCAAGATCATCATCGGGGCCAATCGTGCGACTCTGAGAGCCGTCCTCATCCTCCGAGAGCACTACAAAGTGAATTTCGACGTCCCCAATAGCATTCGGACCGTCCTGGGATTCAACGATGAGACCTATACCTACGATCCCAAGACCAATGGATATTTCGAGAGCGAGAGCATCGTGAATATCATCAATGTCAATAGCATCCTGGTGAATAGCGATATCATCAGTGGAAGCTATGTCGATGGCGTGCAGCAGCCCATCATCTATAGCTTTTTCCCCAATGTCTCCCCCGGCATGAAGAATCCCAAAAATCTGATCTATCTTCCGGTGACCGTGAATACCATCCTCTCCATGGAGACGCATATCACCGATCAGGATGGCCTGCCCATCGATCTCCGCGGCGAGCACTTGACCATGCGCTTCCACCTTCGCGAGATATAAATAAATGACGTATTCCGAGTATGGTCTGAATCTGAGCTCAAGCCAGAGGGATAAGCTCAGACTCGCAGCCAAGCGTAAGTCATGCCCCGTGAGCATCCGCCTCTCGCATGAGAATCTCTCGGGCAAAGATACGTTGCTGCTCACGAATCGGCAGATCCAGAAGATCAATAAGCTCAAGCAAGCCGGCGAAGGTTGAATGATCTTGGAGATGAGCACCACCCAGCTGAAGCAGAATATGCAGAAGGAGGGTGGATTCCTCCCCATGCTCGCCGGCCTGGCGATGAGGGCCCTCCCCATGGTAGCCAAGACCGTCCTTCCAGCCTTGGGAGTGGGAGCCTTGAGCGGTCGGGGTGGCGTCGCCGTCAATAAGGCCTTGGGATCGGGATTATACCTCAAGAGAGGTGGCCAGATCTGCTGCGTGAAGCCTCACGGGAAGGGCTTATATCTCTCCCCAGCCCGATTGCCGAAGACCGTCCAGGGTGACAGCTTATGGTAAGCTCTACGACGGTTCCGGATTGATCCTAGGCCCCAATAGCCCGTTCAAGAACGTTCCCCTCCTTGGCATGCTTCTCTAGGACCCCCTAGAAAAATGACCGACGAAGTAGATGCCCGATTCGAGGATTTCCTGGAGTCCGAAGTCCAGAAAAATGCCCGCATGCTCCGCATCTATAAGCGATTGGATAAGGTGGTCTCCACTATCCAAGCTGCGGCCTCCATCAGCAGTCTATTGCTTACCAGCGGCACCATGGGGTCGGCTTTGACCGGAATCGGCGCTGTGGCGTCCCTCCCCCTTGGATCCCTCGCTTGCCTGAGTGCGACAACCACCCTAGTCCTCTCTCTGATCGCCAAGCGAATCACCAAGAAGAAGAAAAAGCATCGTGATACTCTCCGCTTGGCCCGATCCTATCAGTCTCAGCTCCCGGGCGAAGATGGTGTTTCTGCCGTCTGCCTGAAGAATTATTACGATGGAAAGGATCTCTTGCGCCAGCCCTCGCCCCCTTTCAGCGAAGATTTAGCCAAGCATTCCCAAGGCCCTCGCTGATCCCATCCCTCAAATATCTTTTCCCATGGGTTTCCCCATCAGAAAGGATTTCTCCCACGCCCCCTCAAATCACCACTTCAAAATCGAAGTAGTTGTGCCCACTCTTCTTTGACTTCTTCATCCAATAATTATCAATCTTGAGCAGGTGCCACTTTTTCCGCGGTATCCGACGCATTTCCCAGACCAACCTGCTGCACGCCCAGATCTTGGTTTCTACCCCTTTCCTCTCCAGCGTCAGAATCATCCCCTCCCATACTGGCTTTTCGTCTCCTTGACCCCCATCACTTGGAATATTTCCCAAGGCAGGTCGCGCCACCTCATAATCGGCTGGCGTCTGGCCTCCCTTTGAGCCTGTGCCCTCTTTCTCACTTCGTCGTCGCTCTCTTCCCGCCTGGGACCTAGCAATCGGATTTGCTGATCCGGATTTTGAGAAGTTTCGGAATTCATGATTTATTGGATTTCGAAATTTTTTAATTTATTTTGGTGGGTTCTTCCCTCCCTGCACTTTTCAGCATCCCCGCCTCGCTCAAAATTGGGGTCTGATGCAGGATTTCTGCATGGAAAATGGCGTTGGTACAGAACTGTCATTTTATAACTACTAATGCGCTTTTGGATTAATCGGCTGTCGTAGTAACTATCGGAACAATGATGTCAGCTGATATACAGTATTTTGAACAGTAGTGAATTATGCAAACTCCAGTTTCCGAAACAACAGCTATTGGTGATCTAAATTGCATTTTTTTTATTAATATGAGACATTCTGCCATGTGATTTTTAGTTACTTGTAAACTTGTGAACAATTTAGCTTTGAAAAATTTACTCAAAGATTTGTTCTTCTTTGCAATGTAAACAAGAAAGGTTATATTCATTGCAAAGTAGAAACAAACAAATATATTTTTGTTATTATAAGATTTTTGATAAGACGTTACAGAGAAAACATTATTCTTATTTTAAAGCAAACATTCCTCCAAACTTATTCCAATACCATGTCATTATAAGAGATTAGATGTTCCCACTGAAAGGATACACAAGTCAATTCTAGATGACTTTTGACAGAATATCGGAGGAGGATTTCCAAATCATTTAGATCGTAACAGATGGAATGCTAAATTCTATGTATGAGCTCGCAAAGACAAATCCAGAAAATACATCACAAAATGATTTGGGTCAAATGTATTTGAAAGTACGATAAATAAAGCGGGTTGTAGTACAGAACAAATGATAGGCGGACACATGCTACAGTTGGACCAAGTTTTTGCAAAAATTGTTGAGAATAAACAGTGGTTTAGATTGTTGACCATTAAATATAAATTAAGCAGTTTAAGGAGTGGGTATTGATCTTATTAGCTTAACACCAACACTGGGAGTTTTCAATGATTTTACCACTGAAGGGGAGATAATCAAAGATAATAAGAAAGAGTGGAGACATGACAAATAACAAAAATACTGAAGTTACTGTTAATTTAGAGTCTTCATATGCGCATTTCGGCAATTTATGTCTCTTCAATGCAGATCAAATGAAAACAATGGGAAATCAATATACCGAGATATGTGTAAAAACTAACAGAGAACAACTTACCAATAGGATCTAAATAGGACAAAACGATACAATTGTTACAAAATGATATTAAGATTTTCGAATGTAATGGAAGATCTATCTTATTCAAAACAAGAATTTAATGATGCCAGAAATCAATTAAATGATACACAAGATTTGAATTGTACATGTGTCTGATGAAAAAATAAATAGAAAACAAAATAAATAAACTCCTGATTCTTGAATGAAGTCTATTTCAAACTTTTACATACAAATAGCTTCTCATACAAATACTGGGACATCTGTATTACATTTTTTTTCTGATGTTATACCACAGCTTTCAAGGCGCATATCAACATATCATACGAACCAGCATATTTCAAAATGGGAGAATACCGGTACGTATCAGAGATTCAATATACAAGTCGCCCTGTAGCTAATATTACCAAATGCGTGTAATAACAAAATTACCGAACAGAATTGTCAAGTGCCAAAATCCATGAGGCAAATCGACAAAACAGGTGGATACCACCGGACAAAATTATCGACCGCAATGGTCCTGACTTGGTACTGGCATTTCAAAAGAAATGGTGGGTTAAACTGGTTTTATGACGCGCCAAACTTCACCTTCCATTGCGGTAGTGTCTGATGGCAACTTAACAGCAATTGCTATTGAAAAGTAGTAGACAGTAGAAGAAATGATCATCACAGTATTAAGTAAAACAAGAATTTTAATTCAGAGTTCGGATCGAAACTTCAAATATATCCATAAGGGACTGATATCTATCGAAGAACTTTTTTAATGATCGTGTGAAACGAAATTTTTTGAAGCCTTGATTAATTTGGTTGTCGTTGAGATAACTATGTCTAATGAAAAATTCTGTATAATTTGTGCTAGCTGTCGCGTAACGAATCAACAGTGAAACATACACTCCATAAGGAAGAGTAGCTGGGCTGGTATTGTCCATATCAGGGAAATTGGTTAAATCAAGGTAGGCACAACTTATTAAATGCTCTTTCTAATTTTTTAAGTCTAAAGTTCATTTGTTGTAACAAAAAGCAAGAAGTCTTCTCTAATATTCCTTACAAAAATTATTGTTCATGGACTTGTGATAACATGATTAAAGCAATGAATCTTTTGCTAGATTTTTGTTCCTTTTGGCAACATTGTTTATCAACAGGTCAGTGGAATTTCCATTGGTACAAATTGTTCACATC
Organism: Modiolus philippinarum; assembly: GCA_002080025.1. Taxonomy (NCBI): domain Eukaryota; kingdom Metazoa; phylum Mollusca; class Bivalvia; order Mytilida; family Modiolidae; genus Modiolus; species Modiolus philippinarum. Next base: position 92,371 of record MJUU01044759.1, read on the forward strand.
TCATTGTAGTTCTTTTTCTGTTCTGTTGCGTGGAATTGCCATTGGTACAAATAGTGCACATCTCGTAGTTCTTTTTCTGTTCTGTTACGAAAAGTACTTTATGAAAAAAACTTCAAAATGGAAACGTACAAAAAATGATAAACTCAATGTAACAGCAGGTATATCGACGATATCTTTAATTTTGACAATCCCCAGTTTTTAGACTATGTCGAACGTATTTACCAATAAGAACTGAGACGTAATAAAGAAAACATTGATTCAACAAACTGCCAGTTTCTCGATCGAAAAATCTTCATTGACTCCGGTAAAATTCAAACTAAAATTTATGATAAAAGGGATGATTTTTATTTCACTACATTCTGTATTACTAATTTTCCCTTTTCTTTACAAAGACGTTCCTGTAGCTCATCAAACGGGGTGTACATACCTACACTTGTACGATTCACACGCATCTGTTCTACTCTCGACGACTTTAATACCATACTATCTCATCCAAGTTTTTACAACAGTGTTACAAATTTCATAAATTGTCTTCCAAACGTTTAGATTTTATCTGCACTGAAGAGAAATAAGTTGTCGAAATGCGCATATGCAGAATCAAAATTCGCAGTAACTTCGGTATTTAGTTATTTGTTAAGCAAATTTGAAAAATTTCATTGAAGACATGAACATTTGATATCAAAATAATGTGTGACTCGCCAACGGCTTATTACTCACCCTCGTTTCTACGGAAATGTTGTTAAGATGTCAAAATTTGATAAAAGAAAAATCCAGAAGACTGGGACGTAACTTACATTCTTTATACAATAGGAGATATTGACAGGATTCTCTTCATGATTCCGTTAAATTGGCTTTGGGATCCAATCACCTGAAGAATTTACAGATAAAGTGGCCTCTCACTGATGCTGCTGATGTCTACTGAAATCCATGATGATTCTTGCCCAAATCCTTCTGCAAGTCCAGAATTTGATTTTTCTTCCGTAGTGCAAAAGTGTTTTACCAGCAAACTAGGCTCTTCGAGCTACACATGTAGCCGACATTTTGGCGTCGAGCATTCTTCGACACATCATTCTAAATTTCGTTTTATCTTATTCCTTTTTGTCATGATTGTGGTCTTGGAGTTAGGGAAACGGGATAGAGAAAGGGGAGGTTTGGATGGCCATTACCGATAGCTCTTGGTAGTGCCGGTACCAAGTCCGGCCATTCCTAGCTCCTATCGTTGTCTATGTTTGTCTTTTTCACTCTTTTTTGTACAGTTCCCTAATAGATTGTGGCATGTAATTGTAATTTTTGGCCTTTGAAGGTGTTTCCTATTATTTTCTCCACATTAATACGTACCTTTGTCAGCAGCACCATCTGCATTTAGCACGCAGTTTAATCTGCCAGTGAAGTCCCAAATTGTATTGGTCATACATTTAATACTAATCACGTGTCAAAAATACATTAAAGACATACCTCTATTGGATATATGAGTATAACCTCACAAAATACATACATCTAATGACTTACATTTTAACGGAAATGGCATATTTATTAATAAGGAGAAAACCAACCACGTACAAGTTTCCTACACACCATTTATAGTTGAAGCATTCCAAGTCTTACGAAACTGCCTGTTAAAGCAACCCTATCTAAAAGAACCAAGGAGAACTTTCACTTTTCACATAAACAACGGCAGTAGAATACCGAAGGAACAAGAAATGTGATTATTACAAAAATCAAAGTTTATATACATTGAAAAACGAGAGCCCAGATTAACAAAGTCAAAACAAAGACTTAATTTAGCCACAAGGAACGGAAATGAAAACGAAGAAAGCATGCAGCCACAGCCTGCTAAGCTCACCTCGTTGTGCAGCACTGTCACATGTTGCACATGTCAGTAAACAGGAATGGACTATAATCATTCTTTTTAACAGATTCAGTCATTCATAAATTGTAGTTTACAGTCTGCATCCGAAGCATTCATGCATCATACATCATACATGCATCATACATACCGATATGGTTGATGTGGGCCATGTCAGTAAGCATGGACTTTAACCATTCTACCTAACCACGTCGCTCATGCGTAAAATGTAGGTCAGAGACAGCATCCGAAGCATGCATTGTTGCTGTCATCCCAAAATGCATCATAGATAACAATATGGATGATGTGGGCCATGTCAGTAAGCGGGAATGGACTTTAACCATTCTACCTAACGAAGTCGCTCATGCGTAAAATGTAGGTCAGAGACAGCATCCCAAGCATGCATTGCTGTTGTCATCCCAAAATGCATCGTGCATACCAATATGGTTGATGTGGGCCATGTCAGTAAGCAGGAATGGACTTTAACCATTCTACCTAATCAAGTCGCTCATGCGTAAAATGTAGGTCAGAGACAGCATCCGAAGCATGCATTCTTGTTGTCATCCAAAAATGCATCATACATAACAATATGGTTGATGTGGGCCATGCCAGTAAGCGGGAATGGACTTTGACCATTCTACCTAACCAAGTCCCTCATGCGTAAAACGTAGGTCAGAGACAGCATCCGAAGCATGCATTCCAGTCGTCATCTCAAAGTGCATCAGGCATACCAATATAGTTGATGTGGGGCATGTCAGTAAGCAGGAATGGACCTTAACCATTCTTCCTAACCGGACGCCGACGCCGACGCGGACGCGGACGCTAGGGGTATCACATAAGCTAGAACCGAGATTCAGAATTAGGGCAAGGAAATGGGAAAGAAAAAGGGGAGGTTTGGGTACCCCAAAACTGGTTTAACCCTACCGCTAGCTGTTGGTAGTGCCGAGTTCCTATCGTTTCTAATGTTTGTCTTATGTCATTTTAATGTTTTTCTTGTGCAATTCCCTCTTCGATTGTGGCATGTGATTGTAATGTTCGGCCATTGTAAGTGTTTCCTGTAATCTTTCCTGCACTAACTGATAGTGTGATCTCTCAAAAAACCGTTGATATCTGTGTGAAGATGATGCATTAAATTATGTAGCTAAGAGCTCTGAAAGTGTAAGGTATCACGAATAGTGAATCAGTTTTGCAAGGTACGTACGAAGAAGAGTTGCCAGGAGTAAACAGAACTAATTTAATTTACGCACAGATATTCGAAAGAAACGTATCCTGAATATTATTATAAACAATCAAGCAAATTGTAGATTCATTGTGGAGATAGGGGGCTATTTTCCAGATGGGGGGGGGCTTATCCAATCCCTTTTTGATAACCCCTTCAAAGCCCACACAGACCTGTGTTGAAATTCTACATAAAAATATCTTTCAAATGTTGAAATTTACATAAACAAGATCTTAAAAATCTAACTATAATCATAAGTAGTGATGCTAATAAATACATGAATAGCTGTGGTTGTTTCATCATATTATTGTTAACGACTTAAGTACTCCACACCTCAAAGGCTTCATTACTAAATTGATGTCTTGAAGGGAGGTAACTCCACCGAATAAGGTAATTTAGCCTTTAACAGACACAAGAAGTTAAGATAAACCAGAAGACTGAGGTCAAACAACATGGTTGAAACTAGACGAACTTTATATCATGGCTAGGCAACGTTTAAGGTGAGTATGGAAAACATTTACAGATGTTACAAGACTATCAGGCCATATGTACAAAATTAATCAAATTGTTTTAAGTAACATTCGTTTTAGATACTTAAAAAACAGTAAGGCCAATATGAAGTAACAGATGTGCAGAATGGCAGGTATCAGACAGTAATAGCTTCTCAAGGCTAGTTGAAACGAGTTTAAATTGAAGATCTACCAAGTTTGGCATTTCATATTCAGAAGTCCTTATATCCAGTGTCTGTTTGCAATCCTTATAAAAAAAAATTAAAATGCGTGATGTGTATGTAAAATAGTCCAGAAAAAAAGAGGTGTCCTTCCCTATTTTCTTCTGAGGGAAGTAACATACAGCTGCAAAAAATGTCACTTCATGGCAAAAGAAAGGTGAAAAAAGTGGTTTATGTAAGTTTTCGTAAGCAAATAAATTAAACAATAATTTGTCAAAAATTATTTCAAAAAAGTTTTTATGATGACATCAGTGAAATGCAAGAATATCTTTGATCAGGTCCAATAATAGCTATTTCATGAAAAATTATTATTCAATTACAAGGACGAAATGCTTTCTTTAAAGGGGGATGTTTTGTTTAAATAGATGTTGTATATAATTTTATTACTTATTAGAGTATCTCTTTCAATTAATTATAATTGTTATGTCAAAATTTCTTATGCTGTTTACCTTTCATTTGCCGGTGTTTAAATCGCAATAAAAATTCGCTGGTTATTAAGTAAATAACAGTCATCCGTAAATAAACCGGAATTAATATTGAAATATACTTCTTACCAGACCAGCTTAATTATCTCCATAAGTTTGATTTTTTATAAGGTCATAAATATTCTGCTAAAATGTTTCGATGTAAGTATGTGCCATAAATTATCTGACATCAAATTTAAATCGAAAGTTTAAAATTCTAATTTATTGTAGATGACGTAACTTTAATGCTATGGATTACTTTTGCTTTGGAATTTAACGGGACAAAATGGGCTTATGTATATGCAAGGATATTTTCAAGTTAATTTTTTCCTGAATAACCCAAGTTTTATTTAGCAAATCTCACAGATGTTATTTTCAAAATTAAAAGATGCATGTCTGTAGAAATATTTATTGGAACTGATAATAAAAATGCGAAAAAAGTTGAAACCTTTTGGGCCCCAATTCATTAGATATGTCCATAATTTTAGTTTGTATTTGTATATTTTTGCTTTATTTCCCTCGCAATGGAGCTAGTCGATAAGTATACTGTATATATGTGTATTTTAATTATTATTTTTTTCATAAGAATATATTTGTGCAATTTGAATGTTTGATATTTGAATGTTATAGTGTAAAATGAAGTGTGTAACAGTTGATCTAAGGGACAGTGAGAATGAATATGAAGGTGTGTAGAAGTTGATGTAAGAGTGTGAGAGTGAAGAAGTCAGTGGTTGGTATTTAAATGTCTAAATGTACTCTTTTCTGCTACAAATCAATTTGAATTTACAGTCAGTTAAAAATTTTATAAAAATACCCATTACACCCTGGTCAGGAGGAGTTATAGGGGTATCTGTAAAAACCTGTCTGCTAAAACAAATAAAAAACAAAAACATTATTTCGTAATGATGGAAATTTTAAATGAAATTAAAGGGACAACAGGAAACATCTAGAATGGTTGAAAATTATAATTACATGCCATAATCTGCCAGGGAACTACACAT
>MJUU01044761.1:0-28949 GCA_002080025.1 Modiolus philippinarum
ACTATATTTTAAATTTTTATATTCAAACTGGATTTTAGCTTTTCTATCAGAACTTTTCTTTAGCATGCCTCTGTGTGTCTGTCCACGATCGATTTTGGTCAATTGGTACTTCTTGCATATGTTTCCAGTCATGATCGGGGGAATTGAAATGTAATGCAGTGGCCTGTGATCTTTCTTTTTTCCGAATGTGGTCACGGTGCAAGTTCATACGAATGTTGAGTGAATGTTTCGTTTCACCGACATACTGTTGTTGGCAAAGGGAGCAAGTGATGAGATAGATGACATTATCTGACTTGCAGGATAAATTGGTATATATTTTGTATGTGTCTCCGGTTGCTGTGCTCTTAAAGGTTTTGGTAGAAGAACTAAACTTGCACAGAAGACAACGTTTGTCGGGACATGTTTTAAATTGTCCATTTTCAGGTGATGGTAGTTTGGCTCTAACGAGAATATCCTTCAGGTTTTTGGGTCGACGGAATGATATTAGCGGAGGTTCAGGAAACAATTTTTTCATTTTAGTTGACGCATGAAGAATTGGCATAAATTCACGGGTAATAGCAGACAAATGGGGTAGCTGTGGAAGGAAGGTAGCTACCAGGGGGTACGTAAATTCTTTCTCTTTCTTTTTCGATATTGTAACAGTTCCTTTCTGTCAATTGAGGAGACCTTTTGAATAGTTTTTCTGACTTGCTTTTCCTTATAACCCCTGTTGACAAGATGTTGGGTTAATTCTCTGCTCCTATGTTTAAATGTCTCTTCTTGTGAACAGATTCGACGTATATCAAAATATAAAAAATATCTCGAAATATCAACTGTTATTTTATTTGTGTCATTCACTTTGTTTATTATGTTGTCTATAATCAGGTCACAGAGTGTGTATCCTTTGGATCTGGCACAGCGGGATTTTCGGTGTTGTTGCTTTGTTCTTTGATCTTTATATATATATGAGATTCCATCAACTACGATCTACAATGAATTTCCAAATACAGAAAATGTTTTTCCTGCCCAAACAAAATACTGCCAAACATTCTAAATGTTTTGCCTGTCTCTGCATATAGATAATAATTTGTCTTTTATACAAGAGATATATTAGATAAAAACACAAAATGCAATTTCAACGCCGTAGAAAAAAAGAAGATATAAACTTGAGTCTATAACTGTCTCACCATGTAACGCGAGAGGTCCATCCAGACAAAAACACAATTTGAAGACGTGTAATCCAAAACATGCTGACCCGAAAAGCGATTTTATTTGGAAAATTGCAATATCTAAATTTAAGAAAATTTTGTTTAAAACTAAGGAGTATTTCCCTCTTGCATAACTCTGTTCTTAGCTGAATTTTGGCTTTCCTATTTAGATTCTATTGGTAATTTGTTGTCTGTCAGATTTTACACATGTTTTTGTATATGGACTTCCAAATGTTTTGACTTTATCTGCACTGATGAGACTTAAGCTGTCGGAATGCGCATATGCAGAAATTAAATTTACAGTAAGTTCGGTAGTTTGTTCCTTCATCTGTCATTCACTTATCAGTTACTATAAACCAAGTTATTTTCGCGAGCGATTTATTTTTGCGACTTTCGTGTGAGTGAAAATATCTCGAAAATAAATCGTCGTGGATATAAAAATGCATTAACAGAAAAAAAAGCACGAAAATTAATCTCCGCGAACTTCACCAGAAGGGACAAAACGCGAAATAAAGTAGCCGCGAAAATAAGTTGCTTTACACTATAGTGGACCCTTCAATAGCAGTGAAAGTTTTACTTACCGACATATAATACAGATAAAAAAATATACCACAGATATATTTCCATTTTGTTAATTTTGTAAATAATCAAAATTTTATCTTCCTGATATTTGCTATTCCTAGGGACAGAAAATTATCTGTCAGGCCAGTGGCGCCCCCTTTAATATCTTTTGGTAATGATTATATAATACTGCAGCAGCTTTATATCGGTAATGTAATATTTGAATTCGATGTACATACAATTTGATATCATCATAGCAAAGCTGTGTCCTTTTTTTCTCTTAAAAGTCTGTCTCTTTTGTGTGTACAACGGATGACAACACTTGAAGTATTTCTGTTTAACAGTTACATATAATTTGAAATGGTCTCTTCCTTATAGCAATTAAAATGGCTTAAACAAATTAAAACTTCCACTTTAAAATTATTTCATGTCTAGTGAAAGGCTTAACACGACAACAGACCATTGAGAGTCCAGATGGCATTTATACCATATAACATACTATCCCTAATGTTGCATATTTTCAGTACATTTGTACCCAATTTAAATACTAAATGGCATTTATATCATATCGCATACTATCGAAACCCCTATTGTTGCATACTCTCAGTAGATTTGTACCTAATTTGAGTACTAGATGACATTAATACCATATAACATACTATCGACATCCCTATTGTTGCATATTTTCAGTAGAATTGTACCTAATTTGAGTACTAGATGGCATTTACACCATATCACATACTATCAACATTCCTATTGTTGTATATTTTCAGTAAATTTGTACCAAATTTGAGTACTAGATGGCATTTACACCATATCGCATACTATCAACATTCCTAATGTTGCATATTTCCATTAAATATGTACAAAAGTTGATTACTAGATGGCACTTACACCATATCACATACTATCGACAGCCCTATGGTTTCTTTTTTCAGTAATTTGTACCAAATTTGAGTACTTGATGGCATTTACGCAATATCGCATACTATCGATATCCCTATTGTTGCATATTTTCAGTACATTAGTAACAAATTTGAGTACTAGATGGCATTTACACAATATGGCATACTAAAGTTATCTCTATTGTTGCATATTTTCAGGACATTTGTACCAAATTTGAGTACTAGATGGCAGTTACACCATATCACATACTACTATCTACATACGTATTGTTGCGTATTTTCAGTAAATATGTACCAAATTTGAGGACTAGATGGCATTCCACCATATCGCATACAATCGACATCCCTATTGTTGCATATTTTCAGTACATTTGTACCAAATTTGATTACTAGATGGCACTTACACCATATTGCATACTATCAATATCCCTATTTTTGCATATTTTCAGTACATTTGTACCAAATTTAAATACTAAATGGCATTTATATCATATCGCATACTATCGACATCCCTACTGTTGCATATTTTCAGTAGATTTGTACCTAATTTGAGTACTAGATGGCATTTACACCATATCACACTCTATCAACATTCCTATTGTTGTATATTTTCAATAAATTTGTACCAAATTTGAGTACTAGATGGCATTTATACCATATCGCATACTATCAACATTCCTATTGTTGCATATTTCCATTAAATATGTACAAAAGTTGATTACTAGATGGCACTAACATCATATCACATACTATCGACATCCCTATGGTTTCTTTTTTCAGTAATTTGTACCAAATTTGAGTACTTGATGGCATTTACGCAATATCGCATACTATCGATATCCCTATTGTTGCATATTTTCAGTAAATTAGTAACAAATTTGAGTACTAAATGGTATTTACACAATATGGCATACTATAGATATCTCTACTGTTGCACATTTTCAGAACATTTGTACCAAATTTGAGTACTAGATGGCAGTTACACCATATCACATACTATCTACATACGTATTGTTGCATATTTGTAGTAAATTTGTACCAAATTTGAGTACTAGATGGCATTCCACCATGTCGCATACAATCGACATCCCTATTGTTGCATATTTTCAGAACAGATATCTTTTTGGTAGATCCAGAGTTTGTTACTGGACTGACTAACACCGACTGTGACAAAATCGGACTTTTCATTGGCAGTGTGACGGGTGCCACGCGTGGAGCAGATCATGCTTAGCCTTCCGGAGTACCTGATGATACCTCAGTTTTTATAGGGTTCACACTGCTAGTGCTTTAGTTTTGTGGCGTTTTTGTTCATTTTTGTTTGTTTGTTGTGTCTTTGTCATACTGTCTCAATTAGTGTGGCTGTGAATTGCCGTGATTTTGGATTTATGATTTTGGAATTTCCCCTTTCCTCATCCTTGCTTCGGTATTCATTTGCCGATGTATTCAGTACATTTGTACCAAATTTGATTACTTGATGGCACTTACACCATATTGCATACTATCGATATCCCTATTTTTGCATATTTTCAGTACATTTGTACCAAATTTAAATACTAAATTGCATTTACACCATTTTCCATATAAAAGATATCCCTATTGTTGCACATTTTTAGTAAATTTGTACGACATTTGCGTATTTAATGGCATTTACACATATAGCATACTATTAATATCCCCATTGTTGCATATTTTCAGCACATTTGTACAAAATTTGAGTAATAGATGGCATTTACCCCATATCGCATACTATCAACATCCCTATTGATGCATATTTCTGTAAATGTGTACCTAATTTGAGTACTGCATGGGATTTACACCATACCGCATACTATCGACTTGATTTAAGCTTGGGATATGCAGCATGTTAATTTGAATTTTATGAAATATAATGTCAAACAACGACTTCAAGACCAGTTTATTCAAAAGTATTCCAACTATCGTCCAATAAGTCTAACATCTATAATATGCAAGACCATGGAGAAATTTGTACGAGACAAACTAATGGATCACATGGAAGCTAACAATTTATTTACAGAAGATCAACATGGATTTAGAAAGGGGAGATCATGTACAACTCAACTTATAGAAGTAATGGAACAATGGACAGAATTCTTAGATAACCATGAATCAGTGGATGCTATATATTTAGACTTTCAAAAAGCCTTTGATACCTTACCCCATAAGAGATTAATAACAAAGTTGAGGAGTAATGGTATACATGGGGATGTCTTAGAGTGGATAAAAAATTTCCTGTCCGATCGTAAACAGAAAGTGGTATTAAATGGATCACAATCAGATTGGATAGACATCACTAGTGGAATACCACAAGGGAGTGTTCTGGGGCCCATTCTTAGTGGTACCATGCAGTAGGACATCAAGATCGATATTTTGAAATTTTCTCAATTTATTAAATAGATCATAACGCTGTCGTTTGTATAGAAGACATACATAAAAGTAGTGGAAATTGTCCTCTACCTGATCTCCCACACATAGAAATGTCAGACAAGTGGCTTAGAACAAGATGGTGACTTAGATCACTAGCTTCGTTTCTTAGTTGGCAATGAATAATAATTTATTCATTTATATTGTTATCTAAACCGCTTTTTGACTGTAAGGAGAGATGTGGGCGTTGTTTTGATCTGGATTGCTGCTAGGCTTAAGGAACATGCAGCACATGCTTTTTATGCCGCTGATGTTGCAGTTCCTCAAGACTATCAATCCAGACGAAACGGCACAATACGCTCACCGCCTCCTCCTTTTTACGTACAAATGGGAATCAATATTTTTTCCGTTTTTCAACAATGAATGGAACTCTTGGTGATATGATATTTCATTTTAAATAATACTAGTTATGAATTAGTTACTTTGATATAAAGTACAGAGATATGTATATTTTTTTGTGTATATTTTGTTTGTATGTCTATTATTATTTTGCATTGAATATCTCTTTAACATGACTGAAGAATCTAATAGGATGGTCTTGTCTTTTTGTGATAGTAAGTCGAATACAAGTAGGAACATGGAAAGACAGCCATATAGATATAAAAAGTTAGACTATAAGCACAATATTCAATAACTTATACTTTTAAAAATAAGCATTTTAAAATTGAGACTAATCAAATTCAACTACAGCAATGTTTATAATAATAATTTTTAATTAATTTTATTTTGAATTTAACCATTATATTTGAAACAAATATTTTTGCTTATATTGTGCTTGAATATTTATTGAGGTATTTCTAACTTTTAACTGGTAAAATTCAGGTAAGATTAAGGTAATCAGTAGAGAACAGACTATAATTATTAATTCAACAATTTCCTATATGTTTATATAAACCTGTAATGAAATGTATTCAAACCAGGAGTAAGCCTTATTGACATATTTAATTAAACAAGCTCACTAGAAGTGTTGTTGAAATATTAAAATTAAATGCACAAAGTGCAGTTGCAATAATAAACAAGAATTAAAATATTATATTTTATTTTATTTGAATAATAAATATTAAATAATAGCATTATTGATGCACAAAACAAAAATTTAAAATCATGAAGGGTGTCTCAGGTGATCTCCTCCCATCGTACCTCTATGAAAGAATGAGGCGTGACCGATGGGGAGCAAGAAAACATCCAACAACATATGTCAACATATTGCCGAACAGTACAAGGTCTAAATGAAGTTACAGTGAAAATATAAACATTACAACAAACTTTTTCAGGAATAAGATTGTTTCAACAAGAATCAAAGTGTAATTGCCAATTTTTCATGCGGATCAAAAAACTGCTATCCTCATTTGCCGTTTCCTGGATACACCATTCCATCTTTTTCATATAAATAATCATTATTTAATTTCAATAATTATTTCAATAATCCTACTTGATATAACACTGCATGAGTAATCCTTTCACCATTTTCTAAGTTTGTTTGATATTGCTGTGTAAACACAACCAAAGCCGAGCCATAATTAATTCTTGTTGTCCATGTCACCAATTTATATTATTTTCCTTAAAAAATTGTTAAAAATTACAAAAAATGCAATAATAATACAAATTGTATTCATTATACTGTCAATAATTTCTTCAAAACATACATTACATAATTTTCGGTTTGCAAGTACAATCCTTGTAGTACAATCCTTGTGTATAAGGATTGTGGACAGTCCATGTATACAAGGATTGTAGCGCCAAGTTCAGTTGATCCCAATTTACAAATGTATAAACAAGCAATAATACAAATGTAATAAGAATAATGATACTGTTAGCATTTCTACAATGTACAAATTGAATTTGCCTTTTTGGCGACGAAGTCGTTTACGGCTGCCTTTGACCTCTTGTATCTATGGACTCTTTAACTTGGCAACCATTAAAGCAGTTAAGATTATCTTTTTTTCTTATTGGATAAGGCTGCGATTTTAGGATTGTTCGAATGTGATACATATTTGCTTTAAATATTTGCAATAATTTATATAGCTGAGTGAGAGTAAATAAAACATCAAAACTGAATATGTGTTATGTAAATCTAACAATAATCGACACATGCAAAGCCTTTAAATGAAAAAAAAAAAAAACATAATCCTGTCAGTGAATATATCTAGAACACGATGCAATGGAATGACCTCCTTTCCAGTGGTTACTATTCGAATCATTGCCCATATCAGAGACATATAGATACATATCTGTATGTCTCCGCTCTAAGCAAATGTGTCAGGCGAACATTTCAATGTATTTTGTGTGTAAATATATTATTTATTGATTGTTTACAAGACATCGTTGTCTGATCACTTGGGGTCAAAAATTAGGTCATGGTGTATTTTTTTTTCAATTTTTAATCACTCTTCCAATTATTATAATAGGTGTTTTTCTTTAATGAAACTTAGATACATTTAAAAAAATTAAAGATAAATAAAAATAATTGTCAATTATAATATCCCTTTAAAGTATTCACCGAACCAAATTGCGAATCCACAGAAACACATCCTTTAAATCAAATGAAAAATAAGTCCATTTAAACAAAACAAGGAGCAGTTAACTTATATAGAAAGGACCACGTAAATCAGTTTTAGCGGAAAGGTACAATTAGGGGCCGACCATTTAACTTGAAAAGGGGGGTGGGTATGTTTTTTCGCGCTTCGCGAGAAAACAGGTATTTATTTTTTCTCTTGTATCAACAAAATATTTTTTTTTAAATAAGCATTATTTTTTGGGGCAGAAAACCTCCTCAAGAATATTTTTTTTCATCATGTTGGCAGTCAAAATATTTTTTTCACATAAATTCAGCCCCAAAATATTTTTTGGAAAAAAAACATAGCCCCCCCCCCTTAAAGTTAAATGGTCGGTCCCTTATGGGTTTTAGAATTTTACTTTTCAAAATCAAAACATATGTCAAACAATTGTTACTTAAACATACATAATTATAATGGTTACATAAATAAAAAAAAATATAACTTGTTTTTTTTGTAATCGTAATTATCTTACTATATAACAAGCAGAGCTATTAATTTACTCTATGATAAAGTCTTCGCAATTGTATGTTTTCGATTTTAAAGAAAGTAAATAAAAGGCAGTCCTTAAATCTTGTTGATTACTCGACTAATGTACTCTATAGCTGTGAAGTGACCCTTAAGATTTAATCAGTAGTATTTAATAATTTATTTGGTCGTTTAACTGCATGAGACACCAAAGGATGATGCTTAAGGTTCATGGACATGAAAATAATTCAAGATCTCATTAACCTCCTCGTGTCTGAAGCAGAAAAACAAGGCGTATAAAGAGAACAAAAGAAGAACTTAGTCAACAGGTCACTTAACTGCTTCAGACACCAATGGACAGTGCTCAAGGTCTATGGACATGAATATATTCAAGATCTCATATACCTCCTCGTGTCTAAAGCAGGAAAGCAATATAAAAGGGAATAAATGAAAAATAATAATAAATATAATAAAATGGAATTTGTTAAGCTGCATCGGACACCAAGGAACATTGCTTACGATCCATGGACATGAAATAATTAAAGATCTCATAGATCCCCTTGTGCCCAATGCAGAATAGCAAACAAAATCTAGGACTCCCATCTGACAATGTTTCTGTTATTAACTGGCGAGTAACATTATTTACGATTTTTTTTATATATTACTTATAGCAATTAGAATGGCCTTATTCTCTGTGTTCATAAGCCATATCAATTTTCCTTCAAATTTAGATTTACAAAAATTTGGAAATTTTGGAATATAACATTGTAGAGCTTCTCACGATCATCACTGAACTTTCTAGATTCAAATAAGAAATGATATTCGTCCTCAACATCCCCAGAAGTACAATTAGTCCATGTTCTGTCATTAAGGAGTGTACCCTGATATCGACCTGTTTCAAATCTCAGGTGATGAGAAGATATTCTGAATTTGGTTAAAGCTCTCCTTTGCTCAAAATTAAGTATAATAGATAAATATTTTTCTCTTCCAAAGTTAATCTTAAATACACCATATGTTCAAAGCTTCCCATCTGTGTTTTTCACTTTTTCTGTATGCCATTCATCCAAGAATTTTGATTTCAATATTTTTTGCAAATTACTTTTAAGATTTGTAGCACTTATGGAGGATAAAGATATGTGCTTTATATTTGGCATTCCATCAAGAATAAAATGTATACTTCCATACCAAGATGGTTTATTTGATAGGAAAAGATCTGGATGTTATGTAAGCATCCTTTAAAAGGGGAAATGACAATTCAAGATTCTCTAATCGTTACCAATAATTAAACATGTTTTTATAATATCAAACGATAGTGGATATCTTCCCAACTCAGATAAAACTCCATAGTTGGCTGATTTTTATGTACGCCCAATAGGGAAAATGAAAGGTTATGGAGTGAATTATACTTGTGACGATACACAGAAAACTCCAGTTTATCAAGGAGTTTACAAAATTTAGTATGAAATCGCTCACACTTTAAATTTGAATTGATTTTATCAAGTGGAAAATTTCAATTTCGAAATTTGGCCGAAAAGGGGTTAAAGGTTCCCCATATCTCGGACCCATACAAAAGGAGCTGTTTGATAGTGTGGTCAAACACATGTTAACCAGTACTGCTACTTGGGTTAAACGATAGAAAATCCCTCCGTAACTTAAAATATGCTTTAAAGATTGTTTATACAGTTCATTTTGAGCAAAGGAAAATGAACATGATACACTAAAATGTAGACCAAGATATTTATATATTTTAACACAATCAATAGTATAGTTTTCATAGGTTAGTCTTTTAAAAATATTCCTGCCTGCTTTATTGGAAATCAGAATTCTTGTTTTATTTGGATTTACTGTTAGACACCAATCATTGCAGTATTTCTTGAGTGTGTCAAGTCTTTTTTGCAATCATACAGCAGACGTTGAAAGAAGTACTAAATCATCTGCATATAGCAAGCAATTACCAGGTTTATTATTAAGTATAATGGGATCAATAGCATCTTTTAGATATTCAGGAAGATCATTATAAATAACTTAAAAAGATCAGGGCTTAGATTATCCCATTGTTTCACTCCAAGAGTAGCTGAAAATAAGTCTGTTATCCTAGACTGGATTTTGACACAACATTTGCTCGATGCATATATATGCTTTATAAAATTATAAGTAAGGAACTGACTCCAGCGGTTAGTAATTTTATCTTAATCCCAGTATGTATAACGGAATATAATTGTCCATTAGCTTACAATGATCCGTTCAAAAAAATTAAAGTTTTGGGGTTTTGTATTCACATCTTCGGTTTATGTAAATAAATATAAAAAATATGCGATGTTTTCGGCTAATAATTGTTATTTATGGTTACAAAATAGCAACCTGCTGGCGTATAAAAAGCACGATTAAGTTGCTTTATTTTTTTCTTTAGTTGAAACAAAGGACTTTCTCATTATTAGTCCTTGGTTGAAAACAAATTTAATGCTTATAATTTTTTTTTAAAATGTATTTTATATTAACTTCGCTTGCGCCAGCTTAATTGTCTCTCGTTCATATCATTGTGTCGCTCGATCGTGTATATGGTGTATGGTCCAGAGTCACCGAGTTAGTGTATGGTATATGGTGTATGCTATATGGTGTATGGTTCATAGTGTATGGTGTTTGGTTCATGTTGCAATACCATGCACCATTACACCATACACCATACGCCATTGAACCATCCACCATGAACCATTGAACCATACACCATTACACCATACACCATATACTATAAAATGGTTATGCTTTACCCTTCAAGTACTTTAGACTATCCGTTAAGCATTCAGTATATTTTGTAATTTAAAGCTCGTTTATATAATATATTGATTAGTTTTGTTGGAAAAAGTTGGAAAAAAGACAAAGAAAGATACCTTGAGTATTGTGAGAGGAATCAAACAGCGTTGAAGATTGACGATGTACATAACACTGACCACATGGCTATATAAATTGCGGAAAATCTAACCAATGAATTCTCTTTACGAAGATTAACCAATCAGTGACAGTCATCAATACAAATAATGTTCTTATATAAATTAGCACCGGTTCAGTAATGTCCAATATCCATGGAGAGTCTTGAGGTATACAAACTGATCTTACCAGCCATGTTTGAAGATTGAGAGATGATTGATTGTATACGGAAGTATCGTAGGAATAAGGTTAGAGCGTCTGATATTATGGCAGTATTACTAAGCTGTCATGTGAAAAAAAAAATAATAAGCAAAAAGTAGATTGAAGCTGTACTTAGTATTGATCGATTAGAATACAGGAAAACAAAGTAAATCATAACAATCGACACAGCGTAAGGGACTATTAAAGACGGGGCAGAGGAAATCTCGCATCAGTCATAGCAAGCAAGAACAAGACCCAGTATCGCCCAAAAGCCATGACGAAAATCACATTATCTAGGATGTGGAAACTTATTTAAGTGAATACTTATGTTCAAACGTTGTTGAATATGTTGTTAGGAAGAGGAAGATATGCAAACTAGACAGAATGAAACGGAACATAGAGAATGGATCTAATGTTATTTTGGAAACCGATAACGTTCCTACCAACACAGGTGTCAGCTTACCCTTATCCAAGTGGGGGTCCTTGATATTATAGATACGTTGACAACATGATTAAAAATGTGCAAAATAGAAATCCTGAACAGATCATTATGAAACGATATCTACGTCATCATCAAAGCACTTCAGTTAACGGTTTGTGAGCTTTATATGGAATGATTCTTATTTCCTGCGACGTCAGATGTTAGGGTGGAAGTGATATCAGACCAACCAAAAAAAAAAAAAACAGAAAGAACATACTTGTTGCTGAAAATCCAGAATTTACATTATACATTAGTGTGATCTTTTCAACATTAAATAAAAAAAAATGAAAATGTATTTAATGGTTTGCAATTATTATGCCCAAAAAGAATAATGTGCACTTCAATGTCTATCATTACCCCGACCCTTCTATCGCCATGACATTGGCAACCAATAACAAAAACTAAATGAGCACATGAACATTATCTTGAGAATCTCATGAGCACGTGAGCATTCTCGCGTGTAATTGGTTCAAAACTATAGGAACATAAACATAAAATTTCAATAAACAAATGAAGGGATATGAAGTAAATGTACATGGAACAAAATCCCTATAAATACGTGGTAAGATTAAGCAAATGGAACAACGCTTTGAATGTTGTTCTTCATCTTGAAGTCACTATGAGGCCTTCAACAAAGAGCAAACGTTCTTACCTCACAGTAAGTTCAAGACGGCCCCTAGCACCGGTTTAAGCGGAATTCACTTGCTGAATGTCGAACAACGCCAGATTTATCCCCTTTATTTCATTATTTTTGATGGATGCGGGGTTGTCAACATGCGTAACATATCGGGCGAAGTACTCTTACAAACACTGTCATCCATTGCCCGACAAAGCGACCAATGAATAGACAATACAACATATAAACGATCACATGGCACTCATGGAGTGGAAATTTAAAATGTCATGCATAAGCACGAGTTACCTTCCTTAGAATAATTTAGGTCTGCCTTCTCTTGTTATTTCCTCATTCTTCTCAGTATTTCAGCCGAAGTCGATGGTCATAATGCCGAAACGTTGGGCAATCATCTCTTCTTTCTCCCTTTTGTCAGTTTTAGATGTTATTTTTTCTAATTTGTATATTTCTGTGTTTTTTACTTTTTTAATCTTGGCCAACTATACCATTTTTATTTTATTCTATAGTAAATATGTGGCCATTGCACAATATGTATTTTTATATTATGTAATTAAACATGAAAGGATATAGAGTAAGCGCACTGGAGACAAAATCTATACAAATATATGGCAAAACCAAAAAATGATACAAAGCTTATATTGTTGTTCTTCACAACAAAGTCACCATGATGTCTTCACCAATGAGCTTTGCTAATACCCCATAGCAAAATAAACATGGCCCTCAGCCTCGGTTTGAGTGGAATTCATTACTAGATGTCAAACAATACTACATCCTTCATGGATGGGGGCGTGGTCAACAAACACAATACGACATCCTTCATGGATGGGGGCGTGGTCAACAAACACAATACTACATCCTTCATGGATGGGGGAGTGGTCAACAAACACAATACTACATCCTTCATGGATGGGGGCGTGGTCAACAAACACAATACTACATCCTTCATGGATGGGGGCGTGGTCAACAAACATTGAAATCGATTAAAAAAGTGCTCTTAAAATCGTCGTCATCCATTGACTACAACACAGAAACAACAGCACTGCACTCATTGGGTCAATTCAGCAAATTAGGCATAATGAAATCGTGAGACACGGGCACTATAAACAGATGGTCAGTGTGTATACAAAAGAGTATAATACTCCATCCATAAAAGAAATTCAGTGACAAACCAGTACACGATAACTGTCTCACCATACGACACCAAGAGGTCCAGATAAAAACAGTTTATTGTCAGAACGTACAATTTAAAAAAAACAACGGCAGTAGAAAACTGAAGGAAAATGTATGTGGTTATTACAAAAATCAAAGTGCAGAAACATGTAAAAACGAGAACGCAGGAAAACAAAGAAAAATAAAAAGCCGACATTCAGAACTAAAAGTGTTAACTTCCATGAAAACTGGGAAGAACATCAGGTGCGCCGGAAGGGTAAGCATGTCCGTCACACAATCAATGACTCAATCCAGGGATTAGTGAAAAACAGTTATGTCAAATATGTGAAGACGTAAAATTTAGCTGAAAATGTCCGTTTTCATTTGGGACAAGGACAAGTCATATCTTTCAATGATGTCATGGTGACGGTCATAGGCTGAACAAATCCCTTACTTAGCAGCTTTTGGGACAGTGCTTTTGCTCCATTAAAAATCACTATTAACTACAAGCTCAACAGAAACAGATCAACTGTGAAATGTACACCCCATAGACTGGAGAGGTAGGTATATTGCTACTATGAAAGGGAAAATTTACAATTGGAAAGTTAAAATCAAAACTTCCCAAAATATGTTTTGTCTTTCTCAAAATATGTTTTATCTTTAAGTGTATCTGCATTCACCATTTTAGTGCAGAAACATTGAAATATCAAATCAGAGTAGTATAAAGAGTAGAAAAGGTTTGCATGCTATGGCAATGGGTGATATTTGTTGAGGATAGCTGTTCAAGGAGATCTTTAGAATTTTTAGAATCAACAATTGATAGACGCTGGTGGAATAGACTTTATCACAGTCACTTTTCAGACCATCTTTGACTGTGATCAATAAAATAGTAAGGAGCTTAGAAAGAGGCTAAGTGGAACATCTATGGATTCTAATGAAGATTGGGGACCCAGCAAGTATTCATCATCCGCTTTGATGCCAAAGGATGCAAAAGCAACTTCTGTCATTAATATGAAAATAAATCAATGTTTGTTTCATTTACCTATTTTATAATTTCTCAAATTGAAGACAGTGAACTCTAACAGTAAATATGTCATCTTAAAAAACGTATTATTCTTCAGATAAAACTACACGTTGGACAAAATTGGAATTCGGAATAGATGATTTTTTAATGAAATATTAAAAATGTAAAGACCATGAGATCAGCTGAAATACACTGAATCGTAATAATACGATCATTAACAAATCTTTTCTGAGGGGTTATATTGTCACATACCTAAAATATTTCCAGACAAGAAATGAATTCTTCGATTTTTTTAAATAAACCCATAAATATTATACGACACATGCAATGCAAGTATAATTTTTTTCGTCACCCATCTTTTTATAGACCATGTACAGAAAAAATAGTGGATCATTCAATAGCAGTAAACTTTTACTCATCGACACATTAAAAATAAGGGGATCATTCAATACCAATGCAGTTTTAGTCACCGACATAAAAAATAATAGTATATCATTAAATAGCAGTCAAGTTTTTCTCACTGACATATTAAATGTTAGTGGATCATTCAACAGCAGTGAAGTTTTACTCAGCAACATATGAAATAATAGTGGATCATTCAACAGCAGTGAAGTTTTACTCAGCGACATATGAAATAATAGTGGATCATTCAACAGCAGTGAAGTTTTACTCAGCGACATATGAAATAATAGTGGATCATTCAACAGCAGTGATGTTTTACTCAGCGACATATGAAATAATAGTTGATCATTCAACTGCAGCGAAGTTTACTCATTGCCATATAAAATAATAGTGGATCATGCAATAGCAGCTAGTGAAGTTTTACTCACCGACATATAAGATAATAGTGGATCATTCAATAGCAGCTAGTGAAGTTTTACTCACCGACATATAAAAAAAAATGAGGATCATTCAATAGCAGTGACTTTTTACTCACCGTAATATAAAATAATAGTTGATCATTCAATAGCAGTGAAGTGTACACAGCGACATATAAAATAATAGTGTATCCTTCAACAAAAGTGAAGTTTTACTCACCGACATATAATACAGATAAAACGAAACATAACAGATACATTTCCATTTTGATATTCTTGTCAATCTCCTAATCTAATCAAATCTTCCTGATAATTGTAATTCCTAAAAACAAAAAACTGTTTGTCAGCCCCAGTGCACCCCATTCTACAATGAAATCAATATGTAATATTGTACATTTATATCTCTAATATTATACATTAATACGTTTTTACTACTTTTATTTGAAACCACAATGTGATATCATCATGACAACCTGTGTCCTCATGTTTCTCTTAAAAGTCTGTCTTTTTGTGTTAACACCGAATGATACGTTAAAAATATTTCTGTTTAAAAGTGCTATGTAATTTGAATGTGTCTTTAATTATGGCAATTAAAATAGCTAAAACAAATTAAAACTTGCGCTTTAAAATCATTTCATGCCTAGTGAAAGGCTTAACAAGACAACGTTGTGTTTACCTTAATTAGTTATTTATGTTCTTTTTTGCAGGAAACTATCTGCTAAGGCGTAAACCTTTATTTGTAATTATATGACTGATGGTATTTTCACTTCACTAATTGATGTCTAGCAAATAAGGAATTTTTTATGTCAGTAGAATAAAATAGTAATTTCAAATATTATTTCTAGACACGACAGGCATGTCCTGGTTGTCAAAATGGACGGATACAAGTTGTTAAATATCTGGGTCCGAAAAATGCTTGTCATATCAATAATACCGATTTTATTTGGATTCTTGCAATATCTTAAATGTAACAAAATTTTGTTCAAAATTAAGGAGTTTCTCCCTCTTGCATAGCTCTGTCCTTATTTGATTTTGGCTTTACTATATTTTGGTCTTTTTGATAATTTGTTCTCTGTCAGCTTCAATTTACACATATTTCGGTATATGGATTTCCAAATGTTTTGATTTTATGTGCACTGAAGTGACATAAGTACATCGGCAAACGAATATTGAAGCAAGAAAAGGAAAGGGGAAATTCTAAAATCATAAATCCAACATCACCTCAACTCACAGCAACAAGAATTGAGACAGTATGACAGACAAAACAAATAAACAAAAATGAACAAGAACGCCATAAAACTAAAGCACTAGCAGTGTGAACCCCTATAAAAACTGAGGTATCATCAGGTGCTCCGGAAGGGTAAGCATGATCTGCTCCACGCGTGGCACCCGTCACACTGCCAGTGAAAAGTCTGGTTTTGTCACAGTCGGTGTTAGTCAGTCCGGTAACAAACTCTGGATCTACCCAAAAATATCTGTTCTCATTTGTGAAACAGAAACATTGTAATGGTCTGTCAAATCATGGTGACGACCGTAAAACTTCTGTAGTGACAATTGCAACAGTGACTGAACATACCCTTGATGTATAAGTTTTTGAGACAGTAATTTCGCTCTGTTGACAAAATCGCTGTACAAACTACAGGCACGGCAATAGCGAATGAGTTGTGAAATGTACACGCCATATGCCGGAGAAGTGGGAATATTACTGCTCAAAAAACGGGAAGTTCACTATTGGAAAGTCGAAATCATCACGCTTGTCGTAAAGTTTTGTTTTCAGACGCCCAGAGTTGTCAATGTAGAGGTATTGGTCCAGGTATGATGCTGAAGTTGTCGAAATGCGCATATGCAGAAATCAAATTTACAGAGACTTCGGCATTTTGTTATATACTTTACTAATATAGTCAATTTTTAAAAATTGTTTTACGTGTTCATTGGGATTGTTGATTCTCTGATAAGCCGATCATAGCAGAATGCATCATTAATTTTAGAACATTCATACAGCGGGCTATTAACAGACATGGTATCTCATTCAAAAGAGATTTCTAAAGTTATGTTACATGAATTAAACAAAATTTAGTGAACAAGCCATGTAGTCCATTGTTTTTGTAAACAGTATATAGATCTTTAATCTTGACGAGGTTTTTACGTTTGGTTTTAATATCATAATTAATTCTTCGACCATGTGACCTGCAATGGCGTAATTTCAGAGAGAAAATACCAATGGTGGCACTAGAAGCGCACTGAGAAATGTTTCCCTGCCCCATGGTGTTGTCATTTAACCCGTGTAGATAAGCTGCCTGTAGTTTTTTTTTTATCCAAGACAGTTCAATTCTCTTCTGGATCTTGCAAATTCTCTCTTTGATTGATCAGGGAATTTTTCTACAATTTCTAGTCATTGTAGTTTGATATTCTTTTTATGTTCAAATCTGCATGTAGACTTTTCTATTCGTTTTCCTGTAACCAATGTTCATAATTACAATATCACTTGATGTGCATTAAAATCAAATAAGTGTGTTGTTATAATTTCTCTTATGATTTCCCCTTAATAACATATTCCTTGCCCGAAAAGTTATTTATGGTACAACGTGAAATCATTGGTCATGGACAAGTGATAGCACATAACGCATGATTTGCTATCACTTTTTCGACGTTTCTGTAAGACCACTATGAAATCTCGTTGTCTGTGATTTACGTTGCATAGTGACGGTGTTGTTATTCACAATAAAAGAGCGACGCCAAAAACACCAGTTCGGCACTAAAATTCACTGCATTTATTTATGAAAATCATAAAAGAAATAGTTTTTAACAACTCGAAAGAATTGTATATCGATGGAAATCAACCCTCGTTATGTAACTTCAGATATAACAAACTCTCCAAAGGCTCGTTTATTATATACCCCGCTTTAGCCGGCGGTATATAGTGATCATGATGTCTCTCCGTTCGTCCGTCCGTCCTTCCGTTCGTTCGTCCGTGCACCACAGGATACCTACTTTATGGCGACAACTCCTCTTAGACCACTTGACGGAATTCACTGAGACTTTCCTAGAATGTTCAGTACATATTGCCATTGTGCACCAGCTATTTGAAAATTTGATTGGATTTTTTTTCTCCTGGAATTCAATGGGGGGAGCGGGGGTATGATATTAGTGAGCTTTGCTCACATTTTTCTAGTTATATTTTACAATCACACAACTCTAGTTGATATCCATCGATATACAATTCTTTCTCGCTTTGCAAACTATAACCATATACGTAGTACTTGTAGATTTAATTGGTGTGAAAAGTCTTGTCGAAAACAGTTGGAAATGAATTTTCTTCGAGAAATATAATACATACGGTTAAAATCTTCATACTTCCCTCATATCTATAATGAACTGCGAAAGATTTTTCAAATAGCCATGATGTAACCCTTTATAGTATAGCACACTGCACCTCTAAAATTTCTTTAAAGGGGAGCCTTTGTTGTCAATGAGGTCATAAAGTTTAATCTATCTTTGCACTAAACGCAACACGGAAATATATTACTTTCGGTTGATTTCTTATGGAAATATTCTAATGTTATGCAAATAACAAAAAAGGCTCCTCTTCATAATATTCACAAATAATTATAGATAGATATAAAATTATGCAAAACCCAATTTAACGACAAAATTTGACCAAAAACCAAGTTTAAGTTCAATTACAAACAAAAGATAGCAGTAAACACCTACAATGGCCGAAAACTACAATCACATACCACAATTCACAAGCGAACTGTACTAGAAAAACACGAATGAAAGACAAGAGACGAACGTAAGTAGCTATAGAAACTCGGGATAGCCGGACTTGGTACAGGCACTAGCATAAATCTAGCGGTAGGGTTAAACTGGATTGTTGGTACCCAAACCTCCCCTTTCTCTATCCCGTTTACCTATAGTATAATAAAGATACAAATATGAATAAAACCAATACAAGTAGACTAGTAGACTAATAACTTTAGGACCCCTATCTTGAAAAAGAAAAGTATATGACAAAACGTTATTTAGAAAGATACAGCTATTTGCGAGTCACGTCATATTTAGATATCAAATGTTCAAATCTTCTGTAAAATTCTTAAAACTGTTTAATAAATTTTGAAATCTGTGACCTTGTTGTAAGTTTTGATGTGATGGTATAGTTACGCTCATTTAAATCGTCAAGGGTATAACAAACGCAAGCGAATGTTATACAGAGCTAGAGGAACGTCTTCGTCAAGAAAAGGGAAATTGGTAATAGTGAAATCAAAATCCTCCCTTTTGTCATAAATTTTAGCTGCTATTGACCAGAGTCAAAGATGATACTTAAATCCAGAAAAAGGATAATATTTAGAATCATTGTTTGCTTTATTAAGTTTCAGTTGATGTCGACATAAACTAAATACAAAAAATACCGAAGTTGCGTAAAAAAAGTAAATTTCTAAAAACAGTAAATTTCGTTATGCTGTACATGTGTTTCAAGGAGTAACCTCTCATCAGCAGCATTAAAACCAAATAATATGGAAAGCCACAATCCAAAAGTTGTCCAAAAAGAAGTACTCATTACCAGAATATCGAAATAGGAAGCCAAATCCAGTACCAATGACATCTACCGAGTGCCATACAAGGGATGAAGCCTCGGTGTTTTTAAGTGGTTAGAATTTTAATAAAAACACGCAAGGTAAAATTTTCATGTCAGACAAGTCTGACTATTGGGCTGGTAAATACCCTCGGGGACCTCTAGTCCAGCAGCGGAGGCATCGACCCAATGGTTCAAAATACAAAAAATACCGAAGTTGCATAAAAAAACCAGTAAATTTCGTTATGCTGTACACGGGTTTCAAGGAGTAACCTCTCATCAGCAGCATTAAAATAAAAAAATATGGAAAGCCACAATCCAAAAGTTGTCCAAAAAGAACAATAGGGGATTGTCAATGGTGTTATCATTGAAAAATGAAATAAAAATAGAATAAAAAAGATAACAGGAAACACCTACAAGGGCCGAAAAACATAGCCACATGCCACAAAGTAAATAGGAACTGCACAAGAAAAAAATACAAAAGACAAACGTAAACAATGATAGGAACTCAGGACAACCGGACTTGGTAACGGCACTAGCAACAGCCAGCGGTAGGGTTAAACCGGTTTATGGGTACCCATTTTTCCCCTTTCTCTGTCCCGTTTCCCTATAGTATAATAAACATACGAATAAAACCCATACAGGTAGACTACTAACTCCATTACCACAATCTTGAAAAGAAAAATGGGGGAACAAAACGTAATTTTGAAGGATGGGTCAAGGAGTACTCGCCGCTAAACTACCGACTAGCTCAAGGAGCCTAGTCTGCTGGTAAAACACTGCCGCACTACGGAAGAAAAATCAAATTCAAAACTCCCAATGGGTTTGATAAAGAATCATCATGTATTTCAGTAGATTAGTCATAAATTGTCTGAAAGGCCTTCTGCAGAACAAAATTGACGGAAATATTGGTATTTATTCAAAAGAAAAAAAAAAAAACAACCAAAAAATAAACCATTATTTTAACATATTTTTTTATGTTTTGTGTGTGCAAAGAAATTTATTTCAAATCTTGCGTAAATCTTGTGCTGAAAATAAAACCAAGTCTGGATAATGTGATCTGAATATTTTATTTCTAGAAAAAGTTGCAAAATTTTCTCAAAAATACATTTACACCTAGTTGTCCAGTGTTTCCCGCAATAATCTTCTGATAGTATCGCTCAAACACGTTCCGGGAGTCTTGGGATCATAATCCACTCCCATTATTTCCGCTGCGATTTTTTTATATCGCCTTAAAATACCGTCAAACGTTTTCAACATGTTGTGTGTTTTTTTGTCTTGAAAATAATTTAAACTATGAACAACAAACTGAATATTGAAAGAAAATTCACAAATATACAGTTATTGATTGGGTCCGAAAACAACAGTTGTTTTGTTTGACCCGAAGACTGAGTGCAACAGTCTAGTCAGATGGTCGAAGAAAACAGACTGAAAACTGTTGACTGGTCAACAGATCGTTTTTTTTTTTTATTTGAGAAATAAAACAGACAAATTGTCGTTTTTTTCCAATGCATTTATAGATGGGATAAGGTATAACAAATATTTCTGTTCCATACCATACGCGTATTTGGACCGCCCGAGTACACGTTCCGGACTATATGCGTTTACTCATATGTTCGGTCCGTATGCATGCGTATGGTGACCGTTTGGGCATCTCAAGGAATTCGTTTCAGTTCCAAAACGTTTGAATGAAATATATGTGGCACATTCACAGTAAGCATAAATATATTTTAAAAAAATATAGGTGAACAACATTTATCGATTAATATTGTGAAATTAATAAGGAAAGTTCAAATAAAGTTGTAACACTTCAATTTTAACCCTCTGCACATTCTGATATGACTGCCCTGCATAGGTAACATTTACTGCCATATGGAACCATTGATTTTATAGTTGAGTAGAGTCTTCTACAATCTGAAAGTGTTACGAAAAACGGGAGATGGTATATCTAAGAAAAAGATATGATAAAATACAATAATGATGTTACCCAGTTCGTGCAGTCGAGGATCCGAAGTAATACGTCCAAGCCGGCTATGTGGTACAAGATCAGGAGAACATTTTATTTTAGTGAAATGCTAAATCTAAATGATATCGCCCTTTCCATGTTTTAAAACATTCAAGTATTTTCTCCGTTTTTTCATTGGTAAACAACTGTAAATTATCCAAATATGAATTGAGTTAACTTTGTCTTCTCAGCATATTTTCATAATTTTACAACTGAACAGAATAAAAAAGATAACAGGAAACACCTACAATAGCCGAAAAACATAGCCACATGCCACAAAGTAAATAGGAACTGCACAAGAAAAAAAAACACAATTAAAATACAAAAGACATAAAGTAAACAACGATAGGAACTCGGGACAGCCGGACTTGGTACCGGCACTAGCAAAAGCCAGGGTTAAACCGGTTTATGGGTACCCAAACCTCCCCTTTCTCTGTCCCGTTTCCCTACAGTATAATAAACATACGAATAAAACCCATACAGGTAGACTACTAACTCCATGACCACAATCTAGAAAAGAAAAATGGGGGAACAAAACGTAATTTTGAAAGATGGGTCAAGGAGCGCTCGCCGCTAAACTGCCGGCTAGCTCAAGGAGCCTGGTATGCTGGTAAAACAGTATTAACCGAAGAAAAAAATACAGTTAAGGGTGAACTAAATCAATATAACGGGGGTTTAAATCTGCTTTTAATCAATTAAATTATACATTACCCAAACCGTATGCGTTCGGCCCAAATACTCGTACGGTCCGGAAGATTACATGAATTTTTTCAAAAATTTTACATCGGGCAAGGAATTATGTGCACCAACGGGGTCTTCATTCATAATATCCTGAACCATGCTACCTTTATGGTTGTACAAGTTTTCCTCCTGGTAGCGAAAACGAAAGAATATCCATAAAACCTAAAACTTTGTCTTGAAACTTAGAACCCAAATTTTAGAATCAAATCGTTACGAAGTGAGCTAAACGGACTGTTCCGGAAGGCACTTCTAGATAATTGCCTCATATTTGCCTCCAGCAGTGGAATTTTAACGTCATAACCACCGTAACGTCATAAAAGACAACGTGTAACAATCGGAAACGTCAGGTACAGGGCATTTGTAAACAATCGACACTAGACCATGACATGAAGTAACTGATTGGTGAATGTCATTTGTTAACCCCGAGACAAAACCAATTAAATCCTTGGTACATGTTACTTCTCTAACCCTCATACAGTACCAAAGTTAAATTTTGAAAAGTTTTTGTAATCACTTAAGTATACAAACATGGACAAGGACAGATCGGCACCACAGACATAACTAACGAAGACAAAACTAAAATGAAACAAGACAACACAAAGAACTAAAGCAATGACCGTGTGAACTCCCATAAAAAGGAGAGTGACATCAGGTGGTAATATCGGGTTAATATTATATCCGTTATCACGTAATTTGCTTTGATAGGTGTAACACGCTGATTTAATGTTTGTATTGTTTTAAATGCCCCTGCGTAAAAATAACCTGCAAGTGATAAGAAGAAAAGTAAACTGTAAAGGGGATATGTATGGGGATCATCATATTTATGTTTACATTATTTAAAATATTGTTTAAATATTTATGCAAATTTGTACTTTATAATTCTCTGGTCTTCCGTCTTTTGGTGTTCTTGCTTTTGCCTTGTCTCTGGACTTTGATTTGTGTAATCTTGTGCTTTGTTCCTTCGGTATTCTACTGCCGTTGTTTTTTTAAGATTTTGATTTATTGATTTTAGAGGTTTTCTGTGCCGAAAATGCCAATAACATACTTGTTATCCAGAACACCATGTGGTCATACTTTCCATATTATGAAGTGACTACCCCTAATAGACAGAACATTTTCCTTATCACCATCTTGGGACGGCCTTGTCAGCCTTGTACTCTTTGAACCATTGTAGGTGGCAAAAAGATAATGCAGGGAAATAATGGTATTCAAAGTTCATCTATTGGCAATAGACAATGTTCCAATTAGAAAGGAGTTCACGAATTTGATCTCAAGTTTTATTTGATAATGCAAAGGGAACGAACAAAGCCGATTTCTAGCCTGGAATCCTGACTCAATATTCCATAAATATTTAATTGGTTTACTACTGATTTGGAGGTAAAACCCTGACGGACCTCCTGTTTGTTACCATTAATTTTAATATCATAATCTTTCCTTTTGTAGAAAAACTATTTACATGTTTCTTGTATGTCATTATTTCGACAAAGTGCGAACCACGGAAGGCATTACATCATCCACTTCATTTTCGAATTCACCCCATGTTTTCTGGGCACGGGAACAAAATGCGCACCCCCACAAGGTGGAGAAATCAATTCAACTCCAGCAACTCCAATTCAACTCCAGCATAATAAAATTCACAAGAGTCTATAGCATCAGGGATTGTTGATAAACTGTCTGCATTTTGATGTTTTTTACCAGGATGATGTTCTGTTATCATATCATATTGAGCTAATCCATCTATCCACCGTGCCAACTGACCTTAAAATGCTTTCAAAACGTAGAAACCATGTTACGCTATTGTGATCAGTTCAAATTTTGAATTGTTTACCTAATAAATAATGGCGGAATCGTCGTGTAAATATGTAACAACTGCTAAAAGTTCTTTTCTTGTTGTACAATACCATTTTTGTGCTGGGGTAAGAACTTAAATAGAGTAACAAATTACATATTCTTTATTATCATGAATTGGAGTGAGTGCAGCTGATATTGTTGTGTCTGACGCGTCAGTATCTAAAATTAATTGTTTGTCTGGAAATGGATATTTCAATGTTGCTGATTCTACGATGGATTTTTTTAAGCTTGGTGGTTGGTATCAGTTCAATTAAATGGAGTTTTCTTTTTGGTAAATTCATGTAATGGTAATGCTAATGTTGAAAAACTTTTATGTGGTCACGGTGATAATTTGCATATCCCCAAAAAGATTTTACCTCTTTCTTTTTGGTTGACACTGGCCATTTTAAAATTGTGTTTTTTACTTTCTGGGTTAACTGAGATACCCTGTTCACTTACTAGTTTCCATAGAAATAAAATTTCTGTTGGAAAGAAAAGAAATTTGCTTGGTTTTAGTTTAAGGTTATTTTGTCTGTATCTTTGTAGAACTTTTTTTCAATTTTCTAACTAGTTTTGAATATCAGTACCTTAACTTATGACGTCATCAAGGTAAGCAAGACATTCTTTCCATGTTAAGCCCGTTAAAATTAATTGAATCATTCGTTGGAAAAAAGCAGGGCTATTACAGAGCCCGAACCTGAGCCTCACATGTCCATATAGACAATATTTGGTTTTCTGGCGACATTTCTGCCTGATAAGATCCACAACCCATATCGAGACATGACATGTACTTCGTACACACACCTGACAACTAATGTCGTGTTTAGAGTACTCATGGCACTTACATTGTTAACAGTAGTAAACTGTTATGGCTTCAGAGGCCGTCTGATTGACTGGAGACAAGACACGTCTATACTTCTGGAGAACTACTACTGAAATGACGTATATACCATCAGATGTCGAGGAGTTTCGAATCTTCTAATACTCCACACGATGCTCCTAGCCAATTGGAGGACCTCTTTAGCACAGTATTAACCCGAGACTAACATTTTTGGAAGAATTAAGAGGAAACGTTTGGAATAAGGCATATGAATGCAAATGTAGTTCATTTTCTCTCTTTTGTAAAACTGTATTTTTGTAGAATGAAAATTGATACCAGCATTTGTTTTACGTCTACACAATGTTTCATTGCTATATACTTTTAATAAATGTGGGTACTAAAGAGGTCACCGAAAAGAATTGTCATTACCCGAAATCCAAAGGACAACAAGACGAAGCATACAAAACCATCGGGAAATTTGTCTACAGTAATGGTCGTGACTTGGTACAGGAATATCGAAGAAAACGTGAATTAAACCGGGTTTGTTATGTTTTGGTTTTGTGTTTCAATTTGTTTTGTTTTTTGTGCTTCGTTTTTTTTTTCTATTGTTTCGTTTCTGTATCTGTTTTTTGTTTTTTGTTCATGTTTTTGATTTTGTTTGTTGTTTTGTGACACGCGAAACCTCCCATTCCATTGCGGTCGTGTCAGACTGTAACCCGACTTTTATTATTCATGATTAACTGCATTTTGTCTCAAAATTTATAATGTTTCTTGAAACAAATAGAGGATCTAACAAGCGCTGAATTTTAGCACTACAGCGCCACACTCTAAGTAAGTGAAGTAAAAGCCAGAAAATAATCACTTTGAGACAAATTCATTCCCCTTAATCGGAATGCAGTCCGTGTGTAATATAAACGATACGACCACAATATACTGGAAACATCGCTGTTTGTAGGAAACAACATGTAGAATAACGAAGGAACAAGGACTAGTAATAGACCATATCCGACCTATGGCATTGGAATTTAACAGACTACTATTCAATACGTCACAGTGTACAAAACGTCACCCCATAGAACTTAAAACGTCATAAAGTTGGTCACATCGGGCGGACACGTTTGTGACGTATATATACGTAGGGCGGACAAGCAACAATTGGTGAATATGAATACGGGAACTCGGATATGGTCTAAAGACCAGAGCACTGACAACAATTACATTGAACAGCCACAAAATGTGGAAATAAAAGCACAACTTTCAAAACAAAAGCACTTCCATGACCTTTCATGGCCATCTATAAACAGAGAGACATCAGGTGCCCTGAAAGGCTATGCATTTCCTGATCTATTACCAAAATCCGTCATACATTCAGTGTGATATACCTGGTTTTGATACTGTTTTCGCTGATTTGGTAATGTCATTTTCTTCTTGCATGTATTATTCGAATGCCCAGTAAATATTTGTTTTATGTTTTTCAAGTGAATATCCATACATATTACTCAAATTTATTGAACAGGTTGGGCGTGACTTAAATTTCTCTGTCTTGTAGGTAAGTTTAAAACGAATAATCCCGATATAATTGACCCTTGACCAGTCAGGTCAATTAAATAGAGTAATAAATGCCATGCAAATTATTTGTGAGAAATTGTAACAAAATTATTTTGTTTCAGAACTCAATCGCTATTGCCATGCCAGTAGTTTGTACAGCGATTTTGTCAACAGAGCGAAATTACTGTCCCAAAAACTTACATACAAG
Source organism: Modiolus philippinarum (assembly GCA_002080025.1). Classification (NCBI taxonomy): domain Eukaryota; kingdom Metazoa; phylum Mollusca; class Bivalvia; order Mytilida; family Modiolidae; genus Modiolus; species Modiolus philippinarum. Next base: position 27,076 of record MJUU01044761.1, read on the forward strand.
GGTATGTTCAGTCACTGTTGCAATTGTCATTACAGAAGTTTAACGGTCGTCACTACGATTTGACAGACCTTTAACATGTTTCTATTTCAGAAATGAGAATAGATATCTTTAGGTAGATCCAGAGTTTTACCGGACTGACTAACACCAATATTGACAAAACCGGAATGAGGACTGGCATTGTGACGGGTTTCACGCTTGGAGGAGACCATGCTCACCCGTCCGGAGCACCTGATGATACCTCAGTTTTGTAGGGGATCACGCTGCTAGTGCTTTAGATTATGTGGCGTTCTTGATCATTTTTGATTATTTTTTTGTCTTTGTATTACTGTCTCAATTCGTGTTCGATGTGAATGGTCGTGATTTTAAATGTATGATTTTAGAATCCCCCCTTTCCCCGTTCTTGCTTCGGTATTCGTGGGTCGATGCATTTGTTACGTACAAAGTAGTTACTTCATTTGCTTTTCATTTCGATTTTATGTGAAGCTTGCAGTTTCTTTATTTGATAAAACGTGTCTTAATAAGTATCTCCCTCGTGCAAAGCTCTGATTTCGGCTTTTTGTTCAGATTATTTTTTATATTTTTCCTCCAACTGCTTTAAAACATCATCGATTATTGCTCTTTCCAATATTTTCACTTTTCTACAATGAATAGTGATCTATAGAAACTAATTGGTCGGTAACTTTGGTATTTAGTTGTTCAGACATAATGAGGCATAATAAATATTGTCCTTAGTGCCAAGCTAAAACAACCAATTCTGATCTTAGAAAACAACGGCAGTAGAATACCGAAGGAACAAAGCACAAGATTACATAAATCAAAGTCCAGAGACAAGGCAAAATCAAGAACACCAGAAGACGGAAGACCAAAGACACTACATGCCCACAAAACACACAACCACTATATATACAACACAAAAACTAAAGCACTAACAGTGTGAACTCTAAAAAAGCAGTGACATCAGGTGCTCCGGAAAGCTTAGAAATCATTTGAACGACCCAGCAAAGACCAAAACGAGGAAATTGAAATATTTCTTACTCTTTTGGCTTGTTACACCGATGGTAGTTGTGTTAAGAGGCATAGGAAATAATAAACAAGTAAAATCAATTTTTATGATCTTTTTAGACACATATACTTAAAAAGCGTCCTTCTAATAAGTGTGTTTCTTGTGCTTCCGTCTTCTATATTTTCCTCGATGCTTATATACTTTTGATGGTGTACTGTATTCTGTTGATCCAGAAACTACCACACCATTAGATTTATATTCAGTTGCTTTATAACCGGTATATTTTTTTCCTACTTCAGAATTTGCACCATACGTTGTTGGTGTTTTATATACAGTGTGTGTCCCAGCTACTTCAGAAGGTGTGCCATACTTTTTGGGTGTTTTATATTCAGTGTGTGTCTCGGCTACTTCAGAATGTGTGCCATACTTTTTGGGTGTTTTATATTCAGTGTGTGTCTCGGCTACTTCAGAATGTGTGCCATACTTTTTGGGTGTTTTATATTCAGTATGTGTCTCAGCTACTTCAGAAGGTGCGCCATACTTTTTGGGTGTTTTGTATTCAGTGTGTGTCTCAGCTACTTCAGAAGGTGTGCCATATTTTTTGGGTGTTTTATATTCAGTGTGTGTCTCAGCTACTTCAGAAGGTGTGCCATATTTTTGGGGTGTTTTATATTCAGTGTGTGTCTCAGATACTTCAGAAGTTGCGCCATACTTTTTGGGTGTTTTATATTCAGTATGTGTCTCAGCTACTTCAGAAGGTGTGCCATACTTTTTGGGTGTTTTGTATTCAGTGTGTGTCTCAGCTACTTCAGAATGTGTGCCATACTTTTTGGATGTTTTATATTCAGTATGTGTCTCAGCTACTTCAGAA
>MJUU01044761.1:40029-57036 GCA_002080025.1 Modiolus philippinarum
ATTGTAACCAAGAAGAAGTAATAAAGTAATTTCAATGCTAGATCTAGTCATGTGCAAACATATCAGTGCAATCTGCAAGAGTGTCACTTTGTACTTGTCGACCAGCACGTGATTTTAATTACAAAACTTACTGATTATGAATTATAAGACTTATATCCTTAGAGGAGTAGTTTATGGCAAGTAATTATCATCTGTTTGTGAAGCTCTCGTATTTTTTGGGACCCTAGCATATTGTGTCAGCCGAGATAGACATATACCGTATGTAGAAGGGCTGTTACTTCTAATGTAAGTTATGATTAATTCCTAAATCTTTGTAACTATCAAGTAATAGAAGACGAGTACCATTTTATTTTAATATGTCCAATGTTAGCTGATCTTCGTAAATTTTTTTTACCACGATAGTGTATAAAGTATGCCAGTACAGAGAAACTTGTAAGTTTATTCAAATCAAATGATTTAAATATTTTAAGAAACCTTGCAATCTATATAAAAAGGCAATGTTAGTAAGAGAAGAAATATTATCATTATGAAATAATTTTGATATAAAGTAATGTTTTCTAGACTTGTTTATATACATATTTGAGCTTAAAGTTAATGTACATGTATGATATGCTATGTTGTTAATTTGATAAAATGTTGTAGTTGTCATTTATGTAAACGTTATTGTAAATTGGTACCGTGGGCAGGAGGCCTTTATAGTACAATAAAGTACCTTTGTCTTGTCTTTGAATTCCTGAATCTTCTTAAAAACGGTAAGAAGAAATTCCGGAAGCCGCACTCTTACGAAGGTATGTAACGTAATAAATATCATTTGTAAATATCCTAATTCCAAGATGTCATTGGTTAACGGGAAACGTTTTCGAAACAATATTTTACGAGTGATTTCTCTCAGCTGCATAACGAGATTTGCAGACACTACTGATTTTGAAATTTAGTTAATTAATTACATACCGTCTTTGCCGTTTTTGCCAGGGATTCCTGCTTCTCCTGGTTTTCCTGAAATAGTAAATGACTTAAAAACACATGACAGTTTTACTGATAGTGAAGTTAGATATTCTTTGACCGAACCAATATTAAGTGTAATTTCAGTAAAGTTAGATATTCTTTGACCGAACGAATACTAAATATAAATTCTTTACAGTCCATTTCTTTCAATATTTTCATATTTTTATAAATGTGAAAATAAACAAACTGTGTTATTCTATCGGGTTCAGTTCAGACAGGTATGCTCTTTTATGATTTATAAACAAGTTTTGTCATTCAAGTTGAAACACGTGTACAGCATAGCGATATTTACTGTTCATTATGTAATTTCAGTATTTTAGTATTTTGAAACCAATGAGCCGATGCCACTGCTGATGGACCAGAGGTCCCCGAGGATATTCGCCCGTTTAACAGTCAGATTTGTCTGACATGAAAAAACTACCATGCCTGTTAAAGAAATTAACTGTTTGTCAAAATTCTAACCCCTTTAACAATACTGAGGCTTCATTCCGTGTATGGAACTCGGTGGATGTCCTTGGTACTGGATTTTTGCCTCCTATTTCGATATTTTTTTTGTTATGAGTACTTCTTTTTGACTACCTTTGGATTATGGCTTTCCATTTTATCTGATTCTAATGCTGCTGATGAGAGGTTACTCGAAATACGTGTACAGTATAGCGAAATTTACTGTTCATTATGCAACTTCAGTATTTTTGTATTTAGATAAGTAGTCGTTGTACCTCAAAAAACCTTTTGTTCAATGATCGATACCATTTTTCTGTTTGAATATTGATATAAAAGCCCATATTAGCTTAATTAAAATTGAGATAATTTAGCTTTTGCTACTTTCATTTGAGACTCTCTTGGAGAGTTGTTTAAATTAAAGAGTAGTTGAATGAAGTCTTCGATAAGATGGTTTTCATTGTGTAATATGTTCGAAACTAATCTTGTTGTTGGATTAATATTTTGTATCTGAACTGTACATGCAAAAGTTAATAGGATCTGTAAGTCTCGTCATGTGATATCGAGATTTCACGATAAAATTGAAATTCGAAAACGTTTCCCGCCAAAACATGACGTTTCTAGATTATGACGTTCAATTTTTTTTTTGGTACGTCATATATTATACTGAAAAATGCAACAAGTTTCAAAATTGAACGAGACTTACAGACCCTATTGACAAATGCATCGAGGAAATTCATACCTCGTGATTGTAATGTATATCATTATTTCAGATTTCAAATGTCAACTGAGATAGAGATATCGTACCTGCTGGTCCCTCTGGACCTGCTGGTCCTGAAGGTCCTGCTGGACCTGCAATTCCTTGCATTCCCGTATCACCCATTGGTCCCTTTTCTCCATCTTCTCCTGGATTTCCTTTAAATGCATCATCATAGAATTATAGACAGTGTATACTTTCTTACTAATGGATAAAAATGTAACTGTGTTTCCTTTATCATTTATCATCTCTGAATTTCATAGGGTTATTCTTTCTGCTATATCATATATAGCTTTTGAACTTACTATGAGGTATGAGCAAAGCTCATTGTTGAAGGCCTCATGGTGAATTCAAGATGAAGAACAACAATGAAAGCGTTGTTCCTTTGTTTTTTTTACCATGTATTTGTAGAGACTTTGTTTCAAGTGCATATACTGCATATCCTTTCATTCACCATTTATAAAGAAGCCTTTATTCTTTATTTTTTTTATTGGTATATACCATTACCAAACAAAGTCAATGTCACCGATATTAAATCATGCTTTGAAAGAAATTTAAAGCGATTTGATTTCATGGATTTGTGTAACCAAAGGAATTATTCGAACGAAAAGTATTGAATCATACAATACTATAAACCGGGATATTTTGCGCCGTTTTTTTTTATTGAATTTTAAATAATTTTCATTTCCACAGTCTTGAATTCGTGTTTGTCGGTCTTGCTACTTAATCATCTCATCGCATTAAATATTGGCAAATGTTGTCCCTTTTATTTCATTTATCTTTGCAAATAACAAAATACCGAGGTTACTGTGAATTCAGGTTCTGCATATGCACATTTCGACAACTTATGTCTCATCGGTGCATATCAAATAAAAACATTTGGAAATCCATGAACCGAAAAATGTGTAAACGCTGAGTGAGAACAAATTACCAAAAGGATCTAAATAGCCCATTCAGCCCATCACGAGAAAATATCAAATATAATCTACCTGTCTACAGTAAGTCAATGTATATTCTGTTTTTTTCCAAAAAGTATTGTCAATAGGAACAGATGAGATTAGTGAATTGTGTCTTAAACTGACATAAATTAGCCGTCTTGAACTTGCTTTGAGTTATTACTAAAGCTCATTGTTAAAGACCTCATGGTGACTTCAAATTGATGAAGAACAACAATAAAAGTGTTGTTCCATTGCTTAGTATTACCATGCATTTGTGGATACTTTGTCTCATTTGCATTTACTCCATATCCCTTTATTGTTAATTTTTGACTGGAGCTTGTCTCCTGCAGTGTGGAGTCCGTAAAAAGATTCCCCGTGAGAGAGATGTATACTCTATATACATTTCAGTTATTGTGTACTTGTTGTTGAGAGAATATCTCATATGGATACGCTATCATACTTTCACATTTGGCTTTTTTCATTTTTTTGTAATCTAAAATTGTTATTCAGACCACCTGTTTATTGTGCCAACATCTCATGATTTTATTATACCAATTGACTGTATGAGTGCCCTGTGGTTGTTCACATGTTGTGATCGTCGTCCATCGTCTTTTTATGGGGAAATGGATGACAGCGATTGTAAGAACATTTTGCCAGTTAAGTTTATGTTTCTTGACGATCCCGCATCCATTGATCGGAAGGTAAAAAAGCATGAATGTAGCGTTGCTCGACATTTAACAATGAATTCCGCTCAATACTCTATATTCTTTGATTGTTAATTAGCCGTCTTTCCACACTTATCAGTTCAACGTAATGAAAATAATTATTGGGTATCAAGTATCTTAAATGAAACTACTGTAAAAGGGGAAATTTTCGCGATGGGTTTATTTTCTTTAATTTTGCAATTGACACATATTCGCGAAAATTTCCCCTTTCGTAAATTTCTTTTTATTACGAACGTAACAAAACGTAAGTGAGAATCGCAAAAATTAAACCTCAAAAATAGGATCTGGACTCAAAATCGCGAAATTTAACCCTTTTACAGAAGAATAAATTAATAATATCTTCCTCCTTTGTTATGGACAAAATGCAACAAAATGCAGTTGAATTGACGGTTGAACTTTTTTAAATACAAACGGTTGTCTATGTTTCATGCCAAGTAGGAATATACACTTTTTGAATTTTTCAACCTATTCCCTTCCGATGTAATTGAATGCGTGAGTTTATTTGGGTTTTACATACAGGACAATACATTACCTGGATTTCCTGGTTCACCGTCTTCTCCTAGAATAAACAATAGCGCAAAATTAGCGTTTCAACAACTAAACAGATGTGTGCTGATGCAATATTCATTTTAAAACCTGTTTATGCTACGATTCATGAAAATGAATATCACATTATACAAAACTTCGTTGAAATGATATAATAATTTTTCTTTAATTAATATTTGGTCATTTGTATAGATTTAGTTTAAACTGCACAATACAAAACCGATCTTTTCAAATAAATGTATGTAATAATTCATGAAAAGCAATATCGCAACATATAAAACTTCTTCAAAAGGATACGATGAAGTGAAATATTTAAAAAACAAAAAGGAATTATTTTGATCATTCGTAAAGATTGAGTTTGAACCGAAGAATGAAAACATTACTTCTAAAAATATTTATGCAGATTCACCGAAAGCTTTTTCTCAAATTGCATCATGAAATAAACAATTAAAGAAAAAAAAGATTATTTTGGTCATTTGTAAAGATTTAGTTTAATCCGCACAATAACAAACCTGACTTTTCAAACATATTTATGCAAAGATTCATAAAGCCATATCACAACATATAAAACTTCTTCGAAATGATATGATAAAGCAAAATATTTAGAAAAAAATGTTTTTTGTCATTTTTAAAGATTGGCTAAAAACCGCAGAATGAAAACCTTTTTATACTAAAATTTATGAAAAGAAATATTAGTTGTCTTTTTCATATAGTTCATTTTTTGAATGTAACGCAAATTAAATGTACGGGAGAGAATGAAAAATAAACGGGATGGACAAACAAAAACCAACGTCCATATTTATGCCAAGATTCATCAAAGCTATACTGCTCGAAAAAGAAATTATTTCGGTCATTTGTTAAGATTGAGTAGAAACTGCACAAGGGAAAAACCTGGCTTTCAAAGATTCATTTAAAACCATATCGCAACATATAAAACATCTTCAAAAATATATGATAAGTAAAATATTTATTGAAAAAAAATAATTATATTGGTCATTTGCAAAGATTTGATTTGGATCGCAGAATAAAAAAACCTAACTTTGCGGATATATTGATGTAAAGAAAAAAAAACATATTTCAACATATAAAACTTCTTTAAAAAATACGAAAAAGTAAAAAGATATTTTCGGGTGGGGGGTTATTTGTAAAGATTGAGTTTAAACCATACAACAAAAAAGCTGACTTTTCAAAAAAATTATGTAAAGATTCATAAAAGCAATATCGCAACATATAAAATTTCTTCCAAAAGTTATAAAAAAATCAAATGATTAAAAGAAAATAATGAATTATGTTGGTATGTTGTAAAGATTGAGTTTAAACCACACAATAAGAAACCTGACTTTTCAAACATACAGTGGGATGCAGTCATAACCTCTCATAAGATAAACTTGGAGCAGTCATAAAAGCTGCTCTAAGTTAACTAAGAACAGGTATCAAGTCTGCTCTAGAATAGCTCTAAGTCTGCTCTAGAATCCTGACCGCTCTGACCAGTCATGGTCATTGCTAGAATCCTGACCGGTCTGGTCAGAGCTATGACTGCTCTGACCTGTTCTACCCATGACCGTTCTACCTAAGTCTGTTCTGGCCATGACCGTTCTACATAGGTCTGTTCGGGCCATGATTGCTCTGAACTGACCTGTTCTAGCTATGACCGCTCTCATACCAGCTCTTGTCACAGCCCTGGTAAACTATTCATAACGTGTCCCATATACACGTATTTCATATATATACCAAGTTAAGTTATATTATAAAAACAAAATTAAATAAAAAATAGAATTATGAAATGAACTATTCGGATATATATAAAATTGCATTTGGCCGATAAGTGCTGTTATTCGCGGATAATTATTTACCCGTACCTTCATCAAGGTAAATTAAAAAATGTAAGAGTTATTTCACTTTTCGTGATATACTGAATCGCAAAAAGTTTTCCGTAAATTTATTATTATAAATAAAAAAATCGTTAATTTAATCATAGGAAAATGTCAATCATTATCAAATTACGTTTACTGAAACAAATGATTATTTAAAACATCGTAAAATAAGGGGGTTATTTATGGGGCTTTTTACTTAAACGTTTTGGGCTCGAGAAAAAAGAAAAACTGACACAATCCAGTAAAAATTCTAGGACCAAAACAGCTGTGCCAAGAGCAGACTTGGTTAAAACGGTCATTGCCAGAGCGGACTTGGATAGAACGGGCATGGCTAGAACAGACTTAAATAGAACAGTCATGGCTAGAACAGTCATGGCTAGAACAGACTTCGGTAGAACGGTCATGGCTAGAGCAGACTTACATGTAGGTATAACGGTCATGGCTAGAACAGACATGATTCTAGGACCAGAGCAGTCAGGTTCTATGACTGTTCTAAGTCTGCTCCAAGTTAACTTCAAGTTAACTTTGAGCTGTTCTCGTGACTGATCTCTAAGTTAACTTGGACGAGAGGTTATGTCTGCACCCCACTGTAACTATGCAAAGACTCAAGAAAAGCCATATCGCAACATAAAAACTTATGCGAAATGATATGATTAAGTGAGATATTAAAAAAAACTGACAGTGTATTTGGCTTATGTACATTTACTCCATATCCCATTATTTGCTCATTGGCAGTGTGAAAATTTTAAAATTTACCACAAAACAGATTATCAATGGGGTATAAGCGGGAAACGGGATTTGCCTTTTCAAGCAAGAGGGAAACAGAATCCTGGCAAAAAAATATCAGAAATATGTACGTGAAAACGGGAAAGGGTGTCCACCGTGAACCATTGAAAATAAACCCGCAAAACGGAAGTCTTTGTACAATATTTTCCCGTCTTTGAAACGGAAATTGGATAAAAAAAAATTGTTCGGTAAAGGGAACACCATTGAGACACCATAAATTACTTTTGAAATGTAATGAATATATTCTCTTATCCGGACATCCGGACACTTTAATTTAGTATCGGCGGTGAAAAATTCAATATTTTACTATATATATATATGTAAATTCAACTCTGATTTATTCACTTATCTTTCAGGATATATTAGTAAAACATACCTTTGGAACACCAATAATAATATCATAACCGAATTTCATAGTTATTGTACCACCGTAGATATTGTAATTACAAGTTTCGATATTTTACATAGATTGTATAGGTAAACTTCGTAAGCTTCACCGCGCTGTATTTTAGTGTACGATTAAAATCATCTGCTCTGATTGGTCAATCCAGTACTGTGATGTTATGTCGGATAAGAGAATATAGTCAATGGTCCCGACCGATGAAACAAAATGTTTTGCACTTGGTTATCCAAATAGAACGCTACGTAGTAATATATTTTATTACCTCAGCTATCGCATAAAAGGTGATCTCATTTGGAAGACCTCGTTTTAAAGTAGTAATCCTCGCGACAGCTTTCTAGTGTACTTGAAGTTCACCAATGAATGCCAAAAAAGCTGAAATGGAATAGCTTCCTATTCCAAAAACGCGAACGCGACAGCTAAGAGAACCCGAAGTGCACTTAAAGGTGAACTTCAAGTTCATCTTTAAGTGCACTTTTTGGAACGTTGCGCTGCACCCAAATGTAAATTTCAACATTAGCATATTGCAACTGACATTACTAAAATGAGGTTAGTAACAAATTTACCTAACAGAATTGTCAACAGCCAAAGCCCAATCGACTTAAACATAAAGCAACGGTCCTGACAGGCATTTCAAAAGAAAAGATGGGTTAAACTGGTTTAATGGCGTGTTAATTTTTCTATCCTTATGTATCTATCCTTTTTGTTTTATTTTTGTGTACTCAATATTGATATGGCAGGTCTTGACTGTTATTGTAAGTTTATATTAATGTTACACAAGTATCAGACAATCTAATTTCACTTGTACATAGTGTCTGTTTTTTTAAACAATTATTAATTAGATCAGATCAGATGCACCTCTTTTAGCCGATCTGTTTCTCCACTCATACGATACTGAATTCATCGTAGGGCTTCTTTAAATTAAAGATAGAAAACCGGCCCAGTCATTTTATTTCAGCTTCCGTTATAGAAATGATATTCGAATGCAATAGTTTTGTTAAAGTGAATCTGATCGGATTACATGTGCTTCAAAATCTGCAGACTATATGCCGTAACTAAGTATAGTCAGCCATATTGTAAAATTTGCAGTTCATTAATTCAAGGCTTCAAAAATTTCGTCTCATACGATCATTAAAAAGTTCTTTAATATATATCAGTCTCTTATGGAAAAATTTGAAGTTTCTGTCCGAACTCTGATTCAAGATTCTTTTTACTTAGCACTGGGATGGTCATTTCTTTTAACTGTTTACGCCCTTTTTAAAACAATTGCTGTTGAGATATATCGGGCACTACCGCAAATGGAAGGGGGGGTTTGGCATGCCATAAGACCGGTTTAACCCAAAATTTCTTTTGAAATGCCTGTACCAAGTCAGGACCAATTGCGGTTGACAAATTTTCCGGTGGTTTCTACCTGATTTGTCTTTTTTCTCATAGATTTTGGCTCTTGACAACTCTGTTCGGTAATTATTGCCCCCATTTATAAGAAAAACTAGCGAAATATTAATACCGCGTAACTTCAAGATTCTCAATAGAAACTGAAGCGTGGACTCCGGCTGAAAAACTTCTTACGTTTTGCATTTCAAGCTTTCATGTGACGTCACTCTGTTTATATGGCAAAGACGTTCATAAGTTTTCGCGGACTTTTCCTGAATTCGATTTTCAGATAAAAAAAATGAAACAAATTAATTTAATTTTTTTTTAACTATTGCATTAGAATGGTAATAACTGTTTTGTATTTTAAGCTTTATGAACGTAAATCTTGATTATACGGTCCTTAATATCCGTTTACTTAGCTCCGCTAGCGCTTCGCTAGGTAAACTCAATTTGCACCGTAAAATCTACGATTTACGTCCGCAAAGCTTAAAATACAATGCAATTATCTCCTAATTTTATCACTTAACAACCCTCGATTTTATGATTTTTTTTTTCATTTTATCTATCCAAAAGAGCTTGAAATTAAGGATACTACATATACTTCGGCCTCGTTCCTTGACATTCATATTAACCTTCACATTGAAATTGACAACAGAGGTACACTACAAACTGAGCAGTATGACAAACTTCTCTTTTCTAATAGTCAACTTCCACCTTTTTGTAGCAACATTCAAAAAGCACCGGCATATGGAATTTACTTCTCCCAACTCATTCGGTACTTAAAGTCCTGTGGTCGATAAAATGACTATCCAATTCTCCCATCTCATTCGCTACTCAAAGTCCTGTGTTCGATACAATGATTTCCGTGATAAAGCTAGGTTGCTGACAAAAAGGCTACTCAAGCAAGTTTATGTTTACAAGCAAGGTTATGTTACTTATAATTTGAAGTCAACATTGCCGAAATTTAACGGTCGACATCACGATCTTTTACTACCGGATTTTACATGTTCATCACGGCGGGTTTTCTTATAAGAAGCAGGAGATTCTTACTCTAGCGGTATCTTATATCTTTCATGTTTTTAATGTGTCGATGATGTTCAATTTTGTAAGTAAATGTGTCTTCATTTTTCTTTTCTGTGCTATGTTCATGTTATGTCTCTGATTCTTCATTTTTCCGATGTTGCCATTATCCTTGGATTGTTCGTGTTAGACTGATGGTTCGATTCTTACTGACTTCGCAATGGCTTTCCATATATAACAACATGCCAAATTTTCTTAGTCAACTCGATGAGTGCCCTGTGATCGTTTATATTTTGTATTGTCTATTGGTCCCCTTTTCAGGCATTGGATGACAGTGTCTGTAAGAGTACCTTGATCGATATGTTATGCTTGTTTACAACCCCGCATCCATGACAAAATGGATACATGGGTGTAGCGTTCTTCAGCATTTAGTATGTGAATTCCGCTCAAACCAGTGCTTCAACTTACTATGAGGTAGGAGCATTTTGCTCCTTGTTGAAGGCCTCATCAATGGTGACTTCAAGATGAAGAACAATAATGAAAGCGTTGTTCGATTTGCTTAATCTTACCATGTATTTATAGAGATTTTGTCTCATGTACATTTTCTCCATATCCTTTTATTTGTTCATGCCAAATATGATAGACATACCTGGTGTGCCATCAGTTCCTGGATTTCCTAAAAAGAAAGAAAAAAATTCTCTCAACAGTGCGTTTCCCCATTTCTCTGATAATACTTTCATGGGTACCTTATTAGTTATTGTTGATTGTAGATTTTTATTGTTGTTTGTTGTTCCAATCGAGTAACATAAAAACATTTTATGGTGGCTTTGAGTTGTTATTACTCCCCTTTTGGTCGTTGTCTCTTTTTTCTAATGTTTTATACAATACAATGCTAATTTTAAAACTGTTAATTTTACTTACAACACGTGAATAATGTCTATCCTCGCTATTTTTATTAATTATCGTATCACTTGAATTTTTGTGTGATCGTTGTGAACATATTTAACGCCAACTCTTAACAATTCAAGGTAAATGACAGCCCCATTTTCAATTTTGGCTATGTGTAGTGGCTGCACTGTTCCTATTTGATTTAAATTCACAAACGTGCTACTGTTCATATTCACCATCTGGGCAGCGTGTTTCTTTAATATGCCTAGCATGTTTAGAAGGTATTACTTTTCGGATTGTGATTGTTTATGACAATTGCCGTACGGTATGCGTTTTGGCATTTTCCATAGATTAATCTTGCAGTTAGTTTGTAGCCCTTGTTTCATTTTAAACTTCCCACTATCATGTGATAACAAATTATTTTTTTTCTCCAGAAAACTTAAAAAGAAGTAAATTCAGCGAAATTGATGGGTTGCTGGTGTCATTTTTTTTTATTTTTAAGTTATTAATACGATTTAATGAAATTTTGCAATAATGATGCTTACGATGAATAAAATAAAACTATCAACCAAAGTTCGGGAGTTTGATGGCAAAAAATTATAATGCTATCGAATTTAAATTCTGGCAGAAATACAAAAACGTGACCAGAGAGTATTCTTAAGTTAGGCACCTTTTACGCCTGTTTAATAAATTTGTCATATGTCCCTATGACAGGAATTTATTTTGGTTTCTTATCGGCATTAAAATTGTTTTATAACCTTTGGGTATATGTATTGAAGACTCATTATCCCAATTACCAATGATACACGAATGTCGTATTGTAATCAAGGAATTCAACGACTTCTTGTCACTCTAGGCAGTGACGTAAAAATATCGTGTTCAATGAGCTGTTGAAGCATATAGAGTCTTGACATATTGTAAAACATCAACATAATATAAATGGTGAAAAGCAACACTAGTCTAGGGTAAAGAATATCAAGAAGAATATTAACTAGAGACTATGACGTTTAAGCTGTATTGCTCACCTGCCAAATTATCCTATCCATATCAAGTCCGAAGGATTATATGCAAGGTTTCTGAGTTAAAACCATGTTTCATATCAATGCAATCATCCAAAATTACTTTTATTTCCTATAATTTTAGTTTTACCCTTAAAATAATGTTGTCACTGAATTTGGACTCAACATATACAGCGCTATTTTAACTTGCTTCAGAGAGTATAAAACGACAGGAAGCGTGTACCAAGAAATGTCTTCTGTTTTTGTCCCGTTTTTCTTGACGTTGACCACTGAAATTTGGCGTTGCAATATCAATAAGACTTATAAATGCTTAATTAATTGACTAATCCCTATCTACCGTTAATGAATTCTATAAACAAAAAATCTACCGTTTATGAATTATATAGACAAAAAAAAATGGAATAAAACCCAACAAATTTCTTGGTTTTAGAGGAGATGGTCAAATTAAGGTATTAACATATGGTTTATTTTTAAACCATGAGCAGTCTATATTAAGATTGCATTCTCAGACTTTATTACTGTGAAGTTTTCAATGAACATGCTGATTTACTCTCAGATAAATGACCAAACATGTTTTATTCTAAAGAATCTAATATTTAACAAAGTTTCATCAGAGGGAATGTTAATGGTCAAATTAGTTATTATTTTTTCAGTTTTTTTTCTTGTTGGAATGGTGGACGCGTACTTCATGCATTTCGAGGTCGGCAAAAGAAAGCAGTTCATTGGGGTAAAAAATTATGTTTGGACGGATGATTTGTTGTATGTTTTGTATGCTGAGGTGGGGGTGGGGGAATTAATCAAATACCAGTGACAGTGCCAGACAAAAAAATCGCAAGACATCCACCGGTAAGATTTTCAGCGTTTAGGACTCAGCACTCTTCGTCCGAGTATTTGAATCTTACACTTGGTTGTCTGAGATTTGTCTGTCTGGCATTTACCTTGGTATGAGATTCATACATCCAATTTATCTGTGGTGAGAATTACTCAGTGCTTTTGCAGGAGATATTCGGATTATGCATTTTTTTCAAGAAGCTCAAATGATAAACAAAGTTCGACGTTTGCCACCGTGTTTTTATCGGATCGAAATTAGCAATTTTGGTACTGGGCATTCCATATATACATAATTTTTGAAACGTTTCGTTACATTCAAAACAGCATTTCAAGATGAATTAATTAAAATATGTAAAGCAAACTTTTGATGGATGCCAAGTGATGGCACTTTCTGAAAAACTTCTGGATCCGCCAATGATTATTGACATATTTACCTCTTGGTCCTCTCGGTCCACGTTTTCCTTGTTTGCCTATAAAAAGAAAAAGATACGTGCTATACTTAGTGTAAACCTATTTTATTATAAAACGTACATATTTTCAATGCTTACAAAAATCATAAAAACTTTACATTATCAAAGATTTACATAATAAATCAATAGGTTCGACAACAAACTGTTAAGTTTTTACACATTCGTTTCCCATAAATAGATAATTTTCCAAATAAGAATCAAATATGAAAAAAGACCATTAAATGTAATTAGAAAAAAAATCCAAATATGACATATCCTTTCATTCACCATTTACGACTGGTGTTTGTCTCTCCTGCAGTGTGGAGTTTGTAAAAAGATTACCCGTGCGAGAGATATATGCTCTCTTTATATTTCAGTTATGGTGTACTGGTTCGTGAGAGAATTTCTCATATGAATATACTATCATACTTTCAAATTTATGCTCACATTATAATTCAGTTATGGTGAACTTGTTCGTGAGAGAATTTCTCATATGAATATACTATCATACTTTCAAATTTTGGTATTTTGAAATATAATTCTGACCACCTGTTTAAAGTACCCACATCTCACTACTTTATAATGCCATGTTTTTATATGACCGCAAAAAAAAATTGAGGTCGTATAATGGTATGGTGCTGTTGTCGTTGTCGTCGTTGTCGTCCGTAGACACTTTTGTTTTTGCTCAATAACTTTAGTTCTTATGAAATTTTAACACAATGTTCCATGGCACAAAAGAAAGACTTTGACTTGTTTTGGTAACTGTGGCCCTGCCAGTTTCTAAAAAAGGGTCCAGAAAGGGGTGAAATTGGGCGTTTTCACAATCTTTATTTTTTATTGGATTTTGATGGGGTTTGTTTCAGTGTGCTCCTGAGAAAATTTCCAGTCTATATGCCAACGGATTTACGTACATGTAGCATGTACCGCTCACGAGATAAATGGGGCCCAACAGGGGCAAATCTAAAAAAATTTTTTTTTTATTTTAAGTCCGATTTTGATGCAGTTTTTTGAATGGATTCCTTGTGAAAAATTAATATGGCGCTCAAATATTAGATTTTTGATAACGTGTTTCCTTTCCCAGATATGAGTGGCTGAAAGGGGCTAAAATTGCGAATTTGCAGATAATGTAGAATTTTTATTTTTCATCGGGTTTCGATGGGATTTTTTTCTTTGGATTCCTCTTGATCTAAGCTTTCAGTAGTATGTCAACGAATTTTGTGTAGCACTTACCGTTTCCAAGCTACAAGGGGTCAAAGGGGCCAAAATTGCAATTTTTCTAAATATGTCAAATCATTATTTTTTATCAGATTTGGATGGGATTTTTTTCTTTGGATTCCTCTTGATCTAAGCTTTCAGTGGTATGCCAACGGATTTTGTGTAGGTCTTATCGTTTCTGAGCTATAAGGGGTCAAAGGGACCAAAAATGCATTTTTCTAAATATGTCAAATCTTTATTTTTCATCCGATTTCGATGGAAATTTTTTCTTTGAATTTCTATGGATATAAAGTTTTAGTTGATAGTTCATATTTTGCAAAGCCCTTTCGGTTTTTTTATCAGTAAGTGATCAAAAGGGTTGATTTTTTCCCTATATTGTTTCCAGCTAATTACTGTGTCGAGCTTCTTTTTGTGTCCATCTAATTATTGTGTCAAGCTCTTTACTGTGTCCACATTCACTTTAAACTACTTTTGTTGAAATTCCAGTGGTCGACATGCTGCGGTCGTATCATGCTGCGCTCGGCGTAGCCCTTTATTCTCACAATCGACTTGGTGAGTGTCCTGTGTTTGTCTATGTATTGTAATCGTCCATGAGCTTTAGACACCTGTGCTTTCGTCCGTCATCAGATGACAGTGATCGTAAGAGCACTTTGCCAGTTTGATAATGTTTGTGGACAATCCTGCATCAATGGATGTAGTGTTCGACAATTAGCAATTACTCAAACCGGTGCTAGGAGCCGTGTTGAACTTACTATGAGGTATGAGCAAAGCTCATTGTTGAAGGCCTCATAGTGACTTCAAGATGAACAACAGCAATAAAAGCGTTGTTCCTTTGCTTGTTTTACAAAGTATTTGTAGAGACTTTGTCTGATGTGCATTTACTCAATATCCTTTAATTCATCAATCATAAGTGTAAGTAATAAAAAAGTGAAAAAAGTTAAATGTATTGTTGTTTTTTTTTATCTTTTAATACTGTGGATATATTTTTGCATATTTAAGAACATGTCTGAATTTTGAATAATATTTAATTCATCTGATTTGCAGATAAAGGTAATCGAAGTACATTAATTGAATTAATAAGACGCTTTCTGATCGTATCATATCGAGAGTAGTGACAGAAAAAATGGGTCTCCTTGCCTCTACATACACAAATAGGTGAATCAATTATCTTTTTACTGATTTATCCTGTTTTTGTAAATATATTTATATATTAAATAATACATATTAGACTTTTTATTAATTAGGTGAATTAATTATGTTTTTACTGATACAAATGGAAGTTAAAGCAGTTACATTCCATACGTTATGGTGCGTAATGTATTTGACCATTACCAATACAAAATACGAGGGTAAATTTACGTAAGCTGTGCTTTTTCATCTTTTTTTAATTTGTTAATTGATCTGGAATTTTTTCAGTTTTCTGGAAGGCTATTTGAAGAACGTATCGTTTGTGGTAAAAATAGTTACAATACACAGAAGTACGTATTATAGGGGGAATAACAGACGAATATCTTGTGCTTTAACCATTTATATTATGAAGGTTTCTAGGTAAAACCTTTTTTAGATAGAAAGGGGTCAGGCCAGTTGTCATTTTACAAAACACGCTGTGTTGTTCCGCCTTTGTTTTAATGGTTCTAATACTGTCTCTGCATATAGCCGTGCAACAGAAACTAACCTGGTACCCCTAATGAAGATTCTCGCAGGTCCTCGCTGTATATTTTCTAATTTTTTGACAACCAATGCCACAATGGGATATCACAATACATCCGTATATTCCAAAAGAGGTCTTATAGGTTGACTAGATTTTTTTAGCGTTTTACGATCTAACTTGAATTGAATTTTCATTAAAATGTTTATTCGCGAGTACGCGTTTTCGATATCATATCGATGCGTTTACTCAAGGTACCGTTATATATAGAATAATGGTAGTTTTGAAGGTCGAGACAGAACATATCACCGTATCGCGCGAGTCCGATAGGACAAGCTGTGATACTAGTGATATTTTTGTCGAGACCTTCAAAACTACCATTAATGTTTTTATCGGCAACGTCATTAGAGTCATGACGTCATATTTGTGACGTCATTGCCTGATATTTTCTTGTATCAGGTCAGTACGGAGATACTGACAATATCAGTCAGGAAGATCAAGGAGAAAAATGTACATATTGCCGATAATAGAAATTATTATCCTTCCCCATGGTTATATCAGCCTGCAGAGTACTTCCGCAAAACTCGTATCTGGATGACCCGGATATATCAGAAGTTGACCCGGATATATCAAGCGATTCTCCCAACGTTTCAAAGGTAATAACTTTTGTTCAAGTCTTCACACGAAATCAAGCTTATAAAAGTGAAAATATATTACATTTTTGTCTCTCCGATTAGGTATTCAAAACAGAGTCATAATTACACAAATAGATAAACTAGACGTCAGAAAAACTACAGAAACTAGGTCACTGATATATCCTGCAGAGCTTCCATGTTTTCATATTATGACGTCATAAAAGCTCTAAGTAACGATAGAATAACGTAACAACCAAAGGTTGCTGCAGCAGTCAAAATCGACATGATTTCGAGTATTTCGGTTAAAAGATTCACCCTGTTACAAAACGTTTGGTGATAAAATGATGAAAAACTACAAAACATATAATTTATGCAGCTGAAAATTGTTCAAACGGCGAGAATGACGTGTATGTCGAATTTCCCGCTTGACTCTGGGAGAATTTGAAACCTTAGTTC
>MJUU01044761.1:57317-71780 GCA_002080025.1 Modiolus philippinarum
ATTCACCCGGTTACAAAACGTTTGGTGATAAAATGATAAAAAAACTACAAAACATATAAGTTATGCAGCTGACAATTGTTCAAACGGCGAGAATGACGTGTATGTCGAATTTCCCGCTTGACTCTGGGAGAATTTGAAACCTTAGTTCAAGGCTTACAATTCTAAAATACAAAATAAAGGATGATAAACAAGTTCTTGGGCTTTTGACAGCTGAAGTATTGTAGAATATTATCCCGCTCGCCAGAATATGAAGCTACGCTCACTCGCCCTTGTGCTTCATACTCTGGCTCAAGGGCTGATATTTTACGATATATAGCTGTCAAGAGCCCGATAACATATACATATAAACCCAAGATCTTATAATGTTATTATCAATGCGTATTGATGGTTGAAACGGCTTATCAATTTTCCTCGAATTATTATAGTTTCTGATTTTGAGGTTTGAATTTAACAAGCAATTTCATGAACCAATCATGTATTTTTGTGTATTCACTGTTATCATTTCTGCTATATCTACTAAAAGATAAAGACTGGTATCATCAACAAACAATTTTATACTCCACTGAATATCTGTACTTATATCATTTTTATAAATCATAAAGAGTAGAGGCCCCAGAATTGATAACTGAGGTACACCAGCATTATATTTTACCACAAGATGAACTGCCAATTATTACATTCATTATGTATTTACCTGTAGTTTATCACCAATTAAAAAAATGTCTTCATAAATTACAAAAAACAAGAAGCTAATAGAATCCTGAAATGCTCACTTTACTTTGACTTTTGGATATAAATAATGTTTACCCCAGAACGTCGCCTTGTATGAGGTATACGAATTGCAATTTCAAGGTATAAGATTAGGATGGCCGCATAACCAAGTTTAGAACCAGTCGGTTTAGGAAGTTAAGACAACATAATGCACTTTCTAATGGTTCCTGTGTTAACCTACATGATTATTTCCACAAGGTCCCAGCTGATGTCCATATTGAAAGGGACTCAAAGTCACAATAAGTTAATATTAAAGAATCGAATTTTGTCAGGCGAATTAAGATATCGGATCTCAGTATTTTTTCAATACCGTGAATATAAAAATATTCATTGACAGAGAGAACTTAGAAAGTACAAATCAACCAATAAAAACGAAATGTTATAGATGATGTAGTCTTAATAATTCTAAATTTATATAAATCTTAATTTATAACATACCTGGATCGCCAGTTTCACCTTTATCACCTAAATACAAAACAGGTAAACACAATAAAATAAATTTGCATTCTAAAAAGTGAAAAAGTCATTATCAATTCTTTAAATAACTACCTTTTTATATTAATTAAAAGCTCGGCACTACCAATATTGGTAAGGTTTTCAAGCTGTCCACCTTTCAGTTTTATCTGAAGGATAGCATGTTTTGAAGATAAATCTGTAAAATTAAATATGGAGTTATTGGAGCAAGTATGAGAATATGGCATTTTTTCGAGAGGCTTGGACACCAAATATATCATATAAGAATATTTTTTTCTTGATATCCCCATGATAGTTATATGTAAGAAAATCCCTGTATGTTTCATACGAACCTGGATCACCTTGAGGACCAGGATCACCTGTAAAATAAATTGTCTTCTATGTAACGTTTGTGTAAATAGTGATTGATAATTTCAACAATGACAATCTGCAGTGTTTCTACACACAATGTATACATATAAAGTTATATAACGCAACCAAGTGGGTTATTGGAGGTTTTTGAAGGGGTTTTGTCGAAGAATGTTTTTGTCGATGTTGACGTGCTGGAGGGTCATAATCTGTCGTTTTTCAAAAAATAATTAAAAAAAGCGAATAAATAAGAAATCTTACAAATTCAGCATAACAGAGTTAGTAGTTCATTGCATGTAAAATGATATCAAAATTTTGAAAAGATTCATAATTTGTAGTCATAGTCCACACTTCGTTTTCATATCAAAACTATATACATGTGTACGATCGATTCTTTTAAAACCCGTTTATGTCCACATTTAAAACATCTGACTCGATCACAATGACTCAATCGCAATCGATCTCTATCAGGTTTTGACGTTCTCATTAGAACCGATTACGTTCGCTCTCTCGCTGATTTCTAAGCACTTGAATCAATCGCAACCACACCAATCCTGTAATCGTCTGTATTCGAATCGATCATTTTGAGACCACCTCATTTTATATGATTGATTGCAATCAATCTTAAATATACTCAGCAAAAAAGTAAAGGATCAAGGTTTTTTATTTTCATTACAAATGTATTAAGCTTTACAACATAGTTTGTTTAAATCATGCAAAACCCAATCAATCGTGGAACCTCTTGTCTCATGTTTTCGAGATTATCGGGTTAGACACTTGCAAAAAGTCTATGGGGTCAACCTTCCATCTGGTCTCGCCTTCTGAGAAAACAATGTGTCACAAATTTCTGAAATTTGCATTTTTAATCGAACAAATTATCCACCTGAAAAACAAATCAAGTGTCTGTCATGAATCGAGGCAATAAAGCCCTTTCTTTCAAAATTGCTGTGTCTTGATGATTCAAACGACTCTGTAAGGTCAAAATTATAAGTCTGAGCACTATACCCTTCCAAATTTTGAAAATGACCAAATATTTCAAAACATTTGACCAAAACAAAAGTGGAAAAATTCTTGTATGGGAAGAATGGGTACCCTTATGTGAATATCCATTTCTTTGCTAATTGTCAACAATTTTTAGTGAAACAAAATCTGTAGATAGTCAAAAGATTGAACAAGTCGATAAAAATGTCAAAATCACGATTTTTTTGGGTAAAAAACAGTGATTTTTTTTAATCTCAAAAATGATAAATTTTGAAAATTGATAATTGCAGAAAATGTTCAGAGTGGTAATCATATATACTGTGCAAAATTTCATGTTGATCGGATCAGTGGTTATGTTCATTTTCAAAGACGAAAATTAGTATACTTGAAATGATTTTAAATGAATATGATCCTTAACTTTTTTTGCTCACTATAGTTTGAACAGCAAAAACCGTTTGGAATCGATTGCAATCGATTAAAAATATTGTAAGTGTGAAAGGAGTCTGTTTACGTATTTTTTATCCAATTGCGTCCTGTATGTGCAGTTAATAAAGGATGTTTTAAACAAAATTTGACGTCATAATCTTTAATCTGTTGCTTTGTGGTAAAATTTCGAATTTTAATTTATCATGAAAACTCTGGGTTACTTTAAAAGACTTTCAGACCCTTTGTAACATATGCTGCAAAGAATGAGAAACAAGATGAGTAAAAATGTTTATTTTTATTATTTATTTATTTATTTATTTTATTAAACAATTATTAGCAACTTCGGTTTTTGTTATTTTTGTTATTTTTATTCATCTACTGCAGAAATTTTACAATGATTCGTTATTTGACGGATCTTTACAATGATCCTATTTCCCAAATGTATCCTTGAGTAAATCCAGAGTTCGTTTTAGAAATTACAACACAAAATACGACAAAGCCAGACTTTTCATTAGCGGTTTGACGGGTACAGCGTGTGGAGCAGATCCTGCTTACCCTTCCAGAGAATCTGACGATACTTCCAGTTTTAAAGGGGTTCACAATAGTAGCGTTTTAAGTATTGTGGCGTTCTTTTTCTTTTGTTGTCATGTCTTTGTAAGGTTATTCCAAGTTGTGTTAGATATTTTTGCTATGTTTTTGTTTTATATTTTCATTCAGAATTCTAATGTACTTATGTTTGTAACGCTAATTTTGATTGGATGGCGCCATATTTTTGAGGGGGTAAGATCCACGATTTACCGTCGGAACTTATAGCAACGTAATGGTGCAGACGCACTCAAAACTTCTTGTGATTTTAAAATCGATTTTGAAAGTTTTTTGTTTCAGATTTGCATTAAAATAGGGATAATAAAACTGTATTTTTATGGCCATATATTTTAGGATCTTCAGGGGTAAATCTAAGATTTTACTGACGCTAACGCGGCGCCGGAAAACTTTTTGCGACAGTAAAATCTACAATTTACCCCCTCAGATCCTAAAATACAGTATGGTTTATCTCTTAATTTTCCCCTTTTTCCGTATTTGCTTGGAAATTCGTTTGTCGCTGGATCAATCAATCATCATTGTGCACAGCACACAAAAATTAAATTCAGAATTTGAGAAGCCTTTGTCGACTAACTCCCTATAGCTAATATGGTCAAAAGTAGATCAAACAATAAACACGCTAATATTGGTATTTTGCTATTTGTTACCACTTTGCCGACGGCCAATGCACCTGCTGGTGGACTGTAAGTCCCCGAGAGTATTCACCAACCATGTAGCCAGTATTTCGGTGATTGCCCGAAACATATTTTATTTGGAATTTTACAATATTTCAATTCAAGAGGATTTAATTTCAAATTAAGTAATATCTCTCTCTTGCATAGATCTGTCCTTAGCTGATTTTGGCTTTTCTATTTAGCTCCAATTTAATAAATTGTTCCCTATCAAAATTTACACATATTTTGGTTAAAAGATTTCCAAATGTTTCATTTTTGATCTTCACAGAAGATGCATAAGTTGTCGAAATAGTCACAAGCAGAAACTATATTCACAGTAACATCGGTATTTTGTTATTTTGGTCGTATATCGCCCTCCTGGTACATTGAGATAATCAACAAATTATAGCATTTATTCAAAGATAATAAATTTACCTATGTATCATTATGGTTTGGGGAAAAATCAGTTTTCAAGACCATGATTATCTTTTTTATGCATACCCGTGTCTCCTGGTAGACCTGGTGCTCCTGGGTCACCCGCTTCTCCCTTGTCACCTGGATCTCCCTTGTCACCTGGCTCTCCCTTGTCACCTGGTTCGCCTTTGTCACCTGGCATTCCTTTGTCACCTAGAATACACAAATTAACTTAATTATCTATCGTAAGAATGGATCAGTGTTGAAATACAATGACAAGAAATGTTTGAAACTAAATGATTCCCCCAATGTTACATTCTGAATAACCATACAAATCTATGATGCCTAGGTCAACCTCCATGTTGAGTAACTCAGACTTATCCCGACTGTTTTTGACATTCAATTTCGGAACAAATATTATGAGAAGGCAAAGAATTTTTTTTTTAATTTTTGTTGGAAAATCATTATGTTGTACGAGTCGAATCGACAAAAATAGTTTTGCCTTGATACTAGAATATAGCATACAATCATTCGCTATTAATTAAAGAACATATTATGTAAAATGACCCAGAAAGTATAATACCTGTTTATTATACTTGCCATGTATTCGTGTATCATGCCGTGATTTTGGATTTATGATTTAAGAATTTCCCCTTTCCTCGTTCTTGCTTCGGTATTCGTTTGCCGATGTATTCATAGGGATTTTGTCCCATGTACTTTTACTCCATATCCCTTTATTTGTTCTGATATCTATTTATATATACCTGTTGGTCCTTTACCACCTGGTTTGCCTGCAATAAAGCATAGAATCAATCTAAACCCGAAAACAAAGATAAAGTTGACACCATATGTACATGTATATAATATGCATTACATCCATTTAAAAGGTTTAAAATAGAATCGGCTTTCGGGTCAGCACCGAAGTACTAACTACTGAGCTGGTGAAAACCCTCGGAGACTAACAGTCCACCAGCCTGTTAAATGTTGACAATGTTAAAAGTAAAACTGTTTACATCTAAAGTGAATATTTAGAGCTTTTTTATATTGATTTTACTTATTTCTCTTACATTTAGGTCTTATTTGATTATTTGTTATCAATCAGATATTACAAACTTTCAGTATGTGGTTTTCGAACACCTATAATTCGGAATTCGGTATTCAGAATTCGGAATTCAGAATTCAGAATTCGGAATTGTTTAAGTTTGTTTATTTCATTTATTGTAATGTGCTGATTTGGTACTTAAAAGTAAAATTTAATTAACTGGTTATCTCGCCTCTTTCATATTATTTGTATATTTATCATCGACAAGCAACTACCTCATTTCGACTAACCAATAAAACTCGCTTAAAAAGCTACTTTCTAATGGTCCATTTTCCTATATATAAATATAAATGACCCCCCTTACTGGCGAGAAGATACCATTACATCAAAAATTATATGCATTTGAAATTTAATTAATTCCTGAAATAAATTCCCGCGCTGTCGTATCAATTGCATATCTGATGTCCCGAGTTACGTGTCCTGATTGCAGAGTCAAGATGTCAAGTACAATGCTATTTTGATAAAGTTGTCAAGCTAAAAGTCTATTAAATGATAATACGGCTACCATTGCAATAGTTACAATAAAAATATTCGTTCTGTAAATGAATATTTATAAGAAAATTTTGGCATATGTTAAAACGATGGATGGAGTCAAAGAGTAGAATCATCCGGGGGGGGGGGGTAACTTCCATTAATTTTGTATACAGGGATGTTCTAAAAATTCGGGATAAAATATATAAATTTTGGTATGTTTTTAAACAAAATGTATTTAATTTGCATGTAGAATAACAATTTACATAGATTTGGGTATTAAAAAGAAACAAAAGGGCAGTTATTTATGAAACAACACAATTTCTGGTCATTATTTTCTTTAAATGTTCAATATGTCATACTTTTTGCTTTGATTCGTTGATCTTTTTAAATTATCATATTAAAATCAATGTAAAGTGAATATATTCGGGTCCTTAATTTCTGTTGTTATATTAATTTGGGGTATGCTTTATGTACAAAAGTATATAAATTCGGGGCATGTTTCCGACATCAATTTGGCACATTCCTACGAGAAAAATACCTAGTTACCCCCGAGGGAATTGTGAATAACTGTATCTGTCTTTCACTTAGCCCAGGCTTCCTTATGTTTAGTCGTGTTTCATTATTCCTTCCCAAATGCGTGTGCCATTTTTACCTAATATAATTGTCGGAACATTCCAAAATTCTCCTACTTCTAAATGTCTTTCACAAGAGTATTCTGTTTGAATCTGAAAACGATTCAATGAAAGATTGTGTATTCTGCGATCACACATCCCATCAAAAATTTGATTGGTTGATTGCTTGATGTTAAATGCCAACTTCAGTAATATTTCAGTAAAATAATGTACAACCACCACCCCTCGCATAGTAACTTTATTTCCATGGAATTACGCCACACCTAAATTCTCTCTATTTTTAGGACATGCCGTGTAATTTCTGTGTATTCGATCTGACAGGTTATTTATTTGAAGCATTAGTTTTATGTGTTTCGGTCATTAGGGTGATACATTTGTTCCCGTGTGTATTAAAGGGGTACGAGATGGGTGCTCATATTTTGATATATCTGTTGAAATTTAAATACAACTTTTCTTAATGTTATCAAATGGTCATTAAAAATATTGTCAATGATTGCTTCTAGCATGGACATGTTGTAATAAAAATTTTGCACACCCATTAATTAATTTCTTTGAACATGGATTCAGCAATTAAAGTTAATTCGAAGAAGTGGTTACCTTTCTAAAAAGGTATGAGCGCTTTCCTCTATCATAAATAAAATAATATAATAAAATATTTTTTTCCAAATTTGAAATGTAAATCGACATATCTAATCATTCATAAAAATAATCAATGCTCAGATCTTTGATTTAACTTGCAGTATCTAAATTTTACAAAATTTTGTTTTAAACTGAGGAGTATCTCCCTCATGGATAGCTCTGTCCTTAGCTGAATTTTTGGCTTTTTTATTTAGATCTTTTTGGTTATTTATTCTCTATCAGCTTTCACACGTTTTCGGTTAATGAACTTCCAAATGTTTTGGTTTTATCTGCACTGATGAGACATAAGTTGTCGAAATGCAGAATTTGAATTAACAGTAACTTCGGTATTTTGTTATTCAGAGTGTTGATAACTGGGGTTTTAAAGATAGCTGCAGCAGGCCAAAAATTAAACACAAGTGAACTTTATTTTCCATAAAAGTTAATAGTCGTTATAATTAATAAAGAGTGTGTGTACGTGTGTGTGTGTGTGTGGGGGGGGGGGTAATTGTACAAATTTTTAATGGGGATGTGTGATCACCAGTTACCAAATTTGCATTGAATCGTTTTCAGGTTCAAATGTTACATACATAAAGCTGAAAAAAATACTCTTGTTAAAGACATTCGAAATTTTTCCTAAAAACTAGGAGAATTTTTACACGTTCTGACTATTATATAAGGTAAAAAATTGCACACGCATTTGCGAAAAAAAAAAATGAATTAAGAACAAACTTGAGCGAGACAGGGCCAACGTAAAGACAAATCCAATTTCTCCACAATTCCACTCTGTGGCTCCATCCAACCTTTTATAGCAGGTTTACACTGCCGATCAAAGCAAC
Organism: Modiolus philippinarum; assembly: GCA_002080025.1. Classification (NCBI taxonomy): domain Eukaryota; kingdom Metazoa; phylum Mollusca; class Bivalvia; order Mytilida; family Modiolidae; genus Modiolus; species Modiolus philippinarum. Next base: position 65,653 of record MJUU01044761.1, read on the forward strand.
TCGACCGAACTCGATCCATGAAAATTCATGAATGTTCATCGATCGGGACACTTATCTTGAATGCTCGTGTTCGGTCTACTAACCAAATCTGGGCGATCTTACTAACCCTACTGAACTCGAGCTGTGTTCCCGAATATTTTTGACATGTCAAAAAATATCGTGTAGAGGTCGTGGGCATTATATGTCGAGAACGGATTGGGAATAAATCGGGTACTGATCGAGGTAGTCGTGAATAGGTCGAAAAGGGATCGGTCTTGATCGAGTTTCAATTTTTTTCCTATCATGCCGATTTCTTCCCATCTTTAATTCTCTCGCTTCTCGATTTATGCCGAATCGCTCCCAGATCAACTCGATTAGTACTCGATCATTTATCGACTAAGACGATCCTTTCTTCATTTTCTATACAAGATCTTCCCAACCATAACCCGATTTTCCCCGACATGTATTCCGACTTTTACTCGACCACGCAAGACCTTAACTCGATTTAACACGAGAGCATGTCATCTTTTCATAGTAGCACATGAGGAGGCTTTCAAGAGCCCCAGTGTCTCACTAGGGTCTTACTTCAGTTTTTAAAGGAGGGCTTCGGCTCTTGACAACTATGTACGGTAATTTTGCTAATACTAACATTCACTTTGATATGATAAGAATCTGCCGGATACTATCTCAAGTGGGGACCAGCCAAGGACATTTGTTTTAAATTCTGGCCAATTAGTTTCAGAGTAGAAAATCGTTGAAGAATATCTAAGTAGGGTCGAATATTAAATTATGTTCTCCGTTGTCGGCATCTTGGATTGCATGCAGACAAGATAGATACTATTTTGAAATTAGAACATCCAAAAACTATTTTAACCAATTTAGGCTGCAATTGGTCCAGTGAAAATACTTCTGGTACAAATTTAACTTTGTCCCCCTTTGGCGACCATATTGTATTAGCTGACCATATATGGCAGACACTTTTTCCAAAAGGGACCATCCTTTGTAAGTTTGGTCTAATTGGCTTAGGGGTTTCAGAGGTAACGTTTGAATGAGTTTCCCCATAAGATCCAATTTAAAACTATATTCCCAGTTGGCGGTTATATTTTATTAGAAACGGACACTACTGTTTTTTTTTATATGGAACCCATCGAGGCCTATCATGACTTGGGGTTTCTGGGTTAGACTATATTTGAATGCAAAGTTCATGGACAACGGACACAAAAATATGACAAAAGCTCAACCTGGCAAGGATGGTGTGCCGAGGGCTTAAAACCAATCTACTAGCTTTGCTGACAGAATTTGAAATTGAATCGAAAATGTACCAATATACACACAAAGAAAAAGATTCACTCAATACATGAATTCCAAAAGCAGGTTGGTGCTCTTATCACAAGAAATGATTCAAACTAAATGAAAAGAGAAAAATGCGATTTTGAACATTTGTAACATGTACTAGAAGATAAAAAAATCTTTTAGATTTTCACCGGCAAATAATGTACCCAAGGGTCAGCTGCTCTCCGTGTTTATTGTCTAAAAACCGGATTTGTCTACGGAAAGTTTTTTTAAAGCTATACAAGGAAACTACTGTAAATCTAGATACCACTGATATCATGTGATGATATGTTTTCTGTATCAGATTAGTCCTACATGTATTGCACAGTCGCATTCTGACGCATGTTGAGAAGGATGACCTGCTAGTATGTTAAAACGAACATTCATTCCTCTATAATGATGACTTTGCAGCATTTGCTATTGTCTTACCCAAACTACGCACCCTCTGTGTCAGATCAGCCTTCTCTGCTACTCTAGATCTATCACAGTTATCATCTTTTCTTTGTAGCTGATCTACATGGGAAATTTTGCTGCTCTATCGCCATGCTGAACTGTTCCCTGAATTTGTATCCCCATATTTACAAACGTACTAACAGGACAAAACTTGAGCACCGATCTTCCCCCGACCAGGTCTATTTAATCAAACACAAATCGGGCTATGATCTTGCTCAATCTAATGCTTGGTTTACACCGCCGATCAGACCGACACGATCAACTCGACCATGCTGTTTTATCCCGATCAACGTCATAAAATTCATTGCTAGCTCACGACGTCCACTCGACCTTTACCCCGATTTAGCACAACTAACACTCGAACATTCTCGATCTCTTTACGATTCACGTACGACTTATGCTCCACCCTCATTTGATCAACCAGACTTTGTCAGATTGAGCCAGATTATAGCCCGATTTGTGTTTGATTAACTAGACCTGGTCGAGGGAAGATCGAGAAATGGTCGAGTGTGCTCGAGTTTGTCCTATTTGTATATATGGGGGTGAAATGTGAAAATTCAGGGAACAGTTCAGCATGGTGGAAGAGCAGCAAAATTTGTGGCCCATGTGGCTGATGCTTCAAAGAAAAAATGATAATTGTGATAGATCTAGAGTAGCAGAGAAGGTGAATCTGACACAGATGGTGTGTAGTTTGGGCTATGCAATAGCAAATGCTTCAAAGTCATCATTACAGAGGAATGAATGTTCGCTTTAACATACTAGCAGGCCATCATCAACATGCGTCAGAATGCGACTGTGCGTTTTTTCTGTCATTACATGTAGGACTAATCTGATACATAAAACAGAAGACATATCATCCCATGATATCGGTGGTAACTAGATTTACAGTAGTTTCCATGTATAGCTTTAAACCTGCTTTCTGTAGACAATCCGGTTTTTTAAAGTGAAAATGGCGAGCGGCTGCCCGTTGGGTACATTTTCCCTGTGCAAATCTAAAGGATTTTTTTATTTTCTGGTAAATTTTACAAATATTTAAAATAGTATTTTTCTGATGTAAATTAGCTTGAATCATATCTTGTGATAAGAGTACAAACATGTTCGGAAGAAATAATATTTTATTCTTGAATTCATGTATTTATTGAATCTGTTTCTGGGGTGTGTATATTTGGTACATCTTGGTTTCAATTTCAAATCCTGTCAGCATAACTATAGTCGATTGAATTTAAGCCTTCTGCACGTCATCATTTAATTATACTGGAAGCATGCACAGTCTAATATTCTTTTCTACAATCCTGATAAAGCGAGATTGAGTTTTTGCCATTATTTTGTGTCCGTTGTCCATGAACTTTGCATTCAAATATATTCTACCCAGAAACCGCCGAGTAATGATAGACCTCGATTGGTTTAATGTGAAAAAAAGTCATGTCCGTTTCTAATCAAATACAACCGCCAACTTGGAATATACTAGTAGTTTCAAATTAGATCTTATTGGAAAACTCATTTAAACCTTACCTCTGAAACTCCTAAGCCAATTAGACCAAACTTGTCAAGATTGCCAATTGATGACCCCTTTTCAAAAAAGTGTCTGTCATCGTCAGCTAATACAAGATGACTGCAAAAGGGGGACAAAGTTAAACATTGTACCAGAAGGATTTTCACTGGACCAATTGCAGACAAAATTGGTCAAAATAGTCCTTTGATGTTCCAATTTCAAAATAGTATCTATCTTGTCTGCATGACATGACATCCAACAACGAGGAACTTTATTTAATATTACACCCATCTTAGATATCCATTCAAATATTTTCTACTCTGAAACTACTTTGCAAATTGGCCAAAATTGAAAAGAAGAGTCCTTGGCTGGTCCCAGCTTGAGATAGTATCAGCCAGATTCTCATCATATCAAAAATGATCACCAGCCAAACTTGATCACAATAGTCATTGGAGTCCGTTGGATGGCTCCGTAAGGCCCTAGTGAGATACTGAAGCTCTTGAAAGTCTCATGTTCTGCTATTGTGAAAAGATGACATGCTGTCGTCTTAAATCGAGTAAAGGTCTTGAGTGGTCGATTTAAAGTCGGATGCAGGTCGGAAAAAATCAGGTTATGGTCGGGAAGATCTTGTGTAGAAAAAAAGAAAGAATCGTGTTAGTCGAGTAATGATCGAGTACTAATCGAGTTGATCTGGAAGCGACTCGGCATGAATCGAGAAGCGAATGTGTTAAAGTCGGGTAGAAGTCGGCATGATCGGCTAAAATTTTGAAACTCGATCAAAACCGATCCCTTTTCGATTTCTTCACGACTACCTCGATCAGACCCCGATTCATCCCCGACCTGTTCTCGACATATAATGCACACGATTTCTATAAGATATTTTTTGACATGTCAAAAATATTCGGGAACACAGCTCGAGTTCAGCAGAGTTAGTAAGATCGCCCCGATTTGGTTAGTAGACCGAGCCCGAGCATTCAAGATCAATGTCCCGATCAATGAATATTCATGAATATTCATAGATCGAGTTCGGTCGGGTTGCTTTGATCGGTGGTGTAAACCTACCATAACAAAGTATGGTCGGTCGAATGAGGGTCGAGCATAAGTCGTACGTGAATCGTAAAGCGATCGAGAATTTTCGAGTGTTACTCATGTTAAATCGGGTAAAGGTCGAGAGGACGTCGTGAGCTAGCTCGACCAATAAATTTTATGACGTTGATCGGGATAAAACAGCATTGTCGAGTTGATCGACGGTGTAAACCTAGCATTAACATTGAATGCCACTTCTAACGATCATTTACCGGTACTGACCCGAAAGCCGATTATTTTTGGAACCTTGCAATATCTAATTTTTTGTAAATTTGGTTGAAAACTAAGGAGTATCTCCCTCATGCATAGCTCTGTCCTTAGCTAATTTTGGCTTTACATTTAGATCATATTGGTTATTTGTTCTCTATCAGTTTTTAAATATTTTTGAGTAAATGGTTTTCCAAACGTTTAGATTTTAATCTGCACTGAAGAGACAAAAGTTGTCGAAATGCGCATATGCAGAAAGTAAATTCACAGTAACCTCGGTATTTAGTTATTACAAAACAAATATTATTATATATAGAAACAATACAAGTAGAAGCAGCATATGCAATGGTAGCCGCAATATCCTTTAATTAACTTAATTAAAACGCATTTTACTTGACATCTTGACTCTGCATTCAGGACATTAAATACAAAAATGACACGGCAGCGCGGGAATTTATAAAAGGTCAAATGCATATTATTTCTGATGTAATGGTACCTTTTTTACTGGTAAAGGTGGTGAATAATATTTATATATAAGAGAATGAAACATAAGAAAGTAGTTTATTAGTTGGTTAGTCGAAATGAGATAGTTGCTGGGCGTAACGGATCTCATGATCAAAATTTATTGTACAAATACAGATTATCGTAATATGAAGGTTAAAAAAATGTTACATATCTAATACCAAAACAAATGATAATAATTGATATAAACTTATTATACTATAACGAATTCTGAATTCTACATTCCGAATTCTGGATTCCGAATTCTGAATACCGAATTCCGAATTATAGGAGAGCCTTCTCGGCTTTCGATGATATGCACTGTAGAAACATAAGTTGCTGAATTGGTCATATGCTGAAACTTAATTTTAAGTAACTTCGTATGTTTATCTCGTTGATTATTTAAACTGTTTCCAATGATCTATTTGTAGAAGGTACATTAATAAAAAGGATATTTTTATATACTAGCCATAAAAAGAAACGAAAACTTTTTCTTTCTCCAATATTTTTAACCCGTACAATAAAATTGTATATAAGTCTAATGAAGGTGAGAAGAACCTTTATGCAGTTTTACTCACGAAGAGTATTTAAAAAAATGCAATAATAGTATACTGAACAGAAAGAATGGTATGTTTCTTTTACTGTTCAGTAGACTTATCCACGTCATTCTGATCGTTGTGTATTGGCTCAACAATAGGATCAGTGTTACACGAGAATTACATCCGAGTTAAGCTGGTGGCTATAAAGGGTGTAATGATGACAACACAAGACGCCATTAAAAATTGATCTTTTTTCAAAAAGTGTTTTTTTTTTTATGAAAAATGTTTGGATAAATGTTTAACATGAACATGATGAATAGCTGATTTTGATCTCGGATGTGTGTCAGGCAAAACGTGAATAGAAAAAGAATCAGAATGCTTTACATCCATTTTTTTATTATTTTTAAACAGTTCATTTTTTACAAAATAATTTTGACAGCGTATAAATTTGCAAAACTTCTCGCATTTAATTTTAATCAATACACAGACATTTGCATGCATTTTTTAGTTGTTTCTTGCAGTAACGTTTCGAAGTTTTT
>MJUU01044761.1:80299-106109 GCA_002080025.1 Modiolus philippinarum
CACATTAAAAAGAGAAATAATGTGTTTAAGTTTATTTGTCAAAATTTGTGTGTTAAAATTGTAAACATTTTGCATTTTGATATCAAAGTCTTTTAAAGGTACATTGTAGGTTCCTTAGATTTTTTCAAACCTCAACCGTTCAAAGTGAGAAGTGGATTCTTCCATTTGTTCAAACCATACATAGAAGTTGGTGTATTCATACATACTACTGAGATACCGCTGAGATTCTGCACTGTCTCTGTCCTTTGTATTTGGGGTTAAATGTCATTGATGGCATCAATTGTTTGGGCAGTTGACTTAAATGTTAAACCTATTGGCTTTAAAAAGAAGTGAAAGTATATAAAATACAGACAGTAATCCTGGGGGGGGGCAGAAATATGCCCCGAATTTATATACCCAATTACTTAAAACATACCCCAAATTTTTATAACGACACTAAATTATTTATATATCTAACATATTTTCTTTAATCAGAGAAACAAAGCATAAAGTACAATGTACGTGTAATATTGTACTTTCAAAGAAAATAATCAACATGAATTCATTTTGTCTCATAAATTATTGCCCGGTTTTGCCCCTTTTTATACCCAAATCAGTTTATATAAACTATTTTTTCTATATGCAAATTTATATGATCTATTTTTTTTCTATTTGCAAATTTATATACAATCTCTTTAAAAACACACACAAATTTATATATTTGGTGCAAAAAACTAAACCCGAATTTTTGGCATATCCCCTTACACCAAACAATTGGAAGTTACCCCTCGCCCTCTGAGAAATGTTCCGTCCACATCCACATTTTTGTTATTTATTTATCAATTCAGGGAGGTTCGCTCATTTTTATTTTTGTGTCAGTTTGAAATCTTTTTTGTTTTTTGTATAAAACATCAAAGCAAAAATGAGGAAAGGGGAAATTCCAAAATTAATATTCCCAAACCACGTAATTCATATCCAATTGGAATTGCGAGAGCATGCCTAAGACAAAACAAACAGAAATGAACAAGACCGCCACAAAACTAAGCACTAGCGGTGTAAACCCCTACAAAAACGAGGTATTATCGATAACATTCTATATGTATATTTTAACCATGCAATGGAAGGAATGTTTTTTTTGCAGTATACACTTGATTATTTACGGCCCAAATATTTGGTGCATGCACCAATATAGTTTCTTGTTTACATAACTGCTATATGAATAGGTAATCTTTCTCAGTTCCAGAAACAAATCTTGATACATCATTAGATTAACAAATTAGATAAGTATTATAGATCGATTATCTCATGGCTGGTGTCTATCATAAGTCAGATTAGATGTCTTGTGACATATTCACAGTATGATGTCCCTGTATTGTGGTTCTTGTTACATGTGCACACATTCACACCACCCATTAAAATCTATAAAAGACTATAGTTAATCAACACTTAAAGTTAATAGACGTATAGAAAAGGATTTAAGCTGTTTTTCATTAAGAGATGAAGAAAGGACAGTTATTTCTGAGTTTTTTAAAAAACTTTTAATCCTTCACAGAGACTAAGATCAAACAGAAACGTTTCGTCATGATTTTGATGGCAGGTTTTTTGAAACTATACAGCCTGCTGATCCAGAAGAAGGAAGAAGAACCTCTTCCCGTACAAGAAAACGAATTCACTACTTGTCATGATATTTTTTCAGTTCAGTACACAAACATACACATGATTTTATTTCTTGTTTATATAGAACACAAAATAAAACATTTAGTGATAGATTTTTTAACTACATGCATGTTGCCAATACCCGTGAGACAATAACCTATCTGTATACGTCAGACTTTAAAGAGAATATCCGAAAGTTTTGTTGCGTGTCAGCACATAGGTTATAAACAAAGAAAATTACATATGTTAAAAGATGTATCTAAAAACAATGCAGCAAATGATGTGTTTACAGTCTTTAAAGCCACTAAACATGTCCTTTTTGTTCCATGTTTGCACAATACTTGTATTTTGTGAAAAAACACACACTACCAGGTTTTTTTTTAAATATGCTAATAGGTCTTTTTTCTGACAATAATATATGAATATATGAAAAGGTGTATTTTTTGACAAAAAATATATGAATAGGTCTATTTTTTGACAAAAAATATATGAATAGGTGTTTATTTTTGAAGAAAAAAATATATGAATAGGGGGGTCTCCAGCGGCCCAGCTGCACACCCCTACCATTTTGATATGGAAGTGACCCCCCCCCCCCCGGGATAAACAACACTAAATTGAAGGGAAATGACAAATTTGATAAAGTCATGAAGTGTGATGTGAGGCTACTTTCAGTTTGTCTTGGCGCGTTGTGAATGAAAGTTCCTTCATTAATAGTGGATCCATAAAACATTGCATGGAATATATCAGATGGATTAGTTTTCGGAATATTTGAAATTTGTACTTCTGTGTGAGTGAGCGGAGGAAATGGTGTAATTTCGTTGCAAGGTAGGCTGTTCAATATCTCTACTTTCACTATCAGTATTATTGTCATTGCCCAATTCATTATTGTCAAAAATCACCATATTATTGTTTGATGTCGTTGTCAGCAGTATCTGTTTCATCAATGTTATTGTTGGAATCATTTACAGTATTGGGAAGGATTTCAGACATTTGTTTTCTTTTTTTTTGTCATTTAAGATTCTGTATTTGTTGAGTGATGTGGGGTTCTTGGGACCAGTGATATGAATTTATATTATTGTCCATAAGTTTTTGGCACAAAAGTTTAAGTACACTAGTATTTGTGATCCTTTTTTCAGTAACTGCGGGGAGATTAGCAATTTCAGCCATTTTTTTCATTAAGGAATTAGTTTTATGTTTTCCTACAGGTCCTCTTAAAAACCACTGTTGTTCACCAGAGGGATTTAAATTATTGGTAACAGTTGGGAGATAAAAAGGGTCATCCGGATTACCTGATGGTCTTCTACTGCGCGATGCCTTGTAGGCTCCTACCGGACATCGCGTTGTATTATCTGGATTTGCGTAGGCTCTTGGCCTCGAGTCTCGGACATTTCTTACATCTTCTCCCGTTCGTGTTTTTGGTTGTCGCTCATTGTAGAAAATGTAATCTATATTCAGGGAAGTATCATGCTTAAGTTCAATGTCACTCCATTTTAATTGTCTATGTTCCTCTCCCCTCCCCTGATTCCAAAATGTAATGTATTATTGAACCACATTGTATTCAGTAAATTAGATGGGTTTGGGGTACCGAGTAAACCTTTGTTATAAAGTACATTTACTTCATCATCTGTTAATGCTTCTGTGCGTTTTGGAAAGTTCCTTTTGCCCTGCTTTTTTAAATCTTTCTGTTTACATTTGAGAATCTCCCGTCATTTACTAAACTCATGCCCTTTAATCAAACATGCACTATAATTATAATATCTGAGGTGGCGCTCAAAACTGCTCAACATTCCTCTTAAATATGAAGGTTCATATTCGTCACCGTTTTTTTTTTGTCGGACACCCACAAAAAATTTTGATAACAAATTATCAAGCTCATGAGGAGGAATTGTGTCAATTTAGCGAGTATCACCTTGCTCGGCGAGAAACTGCACAAAAAGTTTAATATGGCCTTGTGTTTTCCGACGGGTGTTGTCATTCTCATTTAACCTGACAAAATTGTCAATGTCAATATTTGAGAAGTCAACAAATCCAGCTGTTTGATTTTTTGGAGACGTACTAGTATTCTCAGTAGAAATATTGTTTATTATGTCTGTTATTTCTGATGGAAGTGTATTAACATCAACAAGTTGTAGAGTAAAGGTAGGAGGAGGAGGGAGTGGAACATTTGAATTTGTTGTAGTACAAGCTGTTTGTTTTTGAGATGACGCTTCATTTATGTTCACACTAGTTGTACAAGCTGTGCTTATTATTGGAGTTGAAGTATATGGAGCTTCATTTACATTCTTAAATTCTGAGAATAATTCAGTGAATAGCGAATCGTCCATTCCTTTTACTAATTCATGTTTTGCACAGTTTATGAATTGTCAATCAAAAAAGCTATGCACGTTATACAATGTATATGTTCCATTTGGTTGGAATTTATTTACAACTTTGCCTTTGTGCCCATTTGACCCTATTTGCACAATATCATCAATTTTAAAGTCCTTTTCCATTTTTTTTTGTTTTAGTCACAAAATATGGCTCTGGGATTCCAAAAATATTTTTAAATTTTTGTTTATTGTCTTTTGAATTTTTTTCAGCCTTCACAAATTTTTTTTGAAGCTCTAGATGATTAACAACAACATTTTTTGTGCATGCAGACGATAATTTTGTAAATAATAGAGTTTTCTCCCCTTGAAACCAATGTAAACAAAAATTGATTGTCTCCCTTTATTTATTTACAAAAAAGTAGTTCTGGCATTTAAATATATGGATCAAACATGTTGTTTATGTTATTTTCAGAATTATATCGTACATTTAATAGGGTGCCAATGGTTATACAATGTAGATACGATGTTGTTGAAACAAACGTTTATTTTTATGGAAAAGCAGGAAGACGAGTTCACTTTAAATGTCAAGTGGACACAAAAACAGCGGGGAAAAACTCACCTAGGCGGTTGGGTGAGACGGAAAAATTGGGTTGGTGAGACCAAAAAATCTCGTGCACCTATTGATACATGGGTAATGTTATGTTAGGGGTGAGAAGGAAGATTCTAACCCAGGCATTGGATACATAGAAACCACTACAGGTAGGGTGAGAAAGGAAAATCTCACACCGCTAAAATAGGAACTGACCTGTCTCAAAAGTGAGAAAAGTGGTTGTTCAGTAGGTATAGTCGTGGTACGGTTGACATTAGAACGTTGTTGTCGTAACGAGATCCTGGCTAAGTCGTCAAGAGTTCGTAGTCTATTTAAAACTTTATAATGTTGTTATCTTAGATTGTTCATTGTTAAATATTGTAAAAATATCAAAATCATGTCGAGTGTACCACGACTTTAACTACGTTTTAATTTCAAAGGAGGTAGAAATGCCTGTGTCACACTACACCACGACCACCACCACCACCTTGACGACCTTCCTTCGATCTGCAAAATTTAAAGGTCGTGGTACATTAAGTAAAATTTGACATTACTACAATGTTACAACGACAATACTACGATCACACCACGATAACGCTACGAATCGATTAAGATCTCATTACGACTTAGACACCATCAAGCCCTTACTGCGACATCAACATAACTGTCACGATCTAAATACGCTTCCGTGAAAACAAAACCTCGATTCTACGTATAACGACCCTCACTAGATCTTACTACGATTTTGCAACGATGTCACATTGATCTTGACTCAACTTGGTGTAAATATTACAACATACAATTTATACATTTTCCTGAGATTTCACCGAATGGAACAGCAATCCACTCGAATCATCAAAACCTGTTAGAGGTCATGGTAGGGGAGAGCTATTTAACGACATTTTACAGTAATAACCAACAAAGTGATCGCACTGTACTGCATGCTTCTTGTTTTCTGAGCAGAAAACGAAATTAATAGATATTTATTTTAGAATGTGGATTTATGCCCTAATGGTTTGATGACACAAAGTAAGAAATGCAAAACAAACTGCATAAAACAATTCGCAATAACATTATAATGTCATTAAGTCCAGTTTCCTCAGTATGAAAAATGGTTGCTTCGTCGATGAATATGATTTTTTTGCATATCAGGAACGCCTGTAGTAACAAAGTTCTCAGTTTTACTCTCAATCTTTATAGTCGAATGATCATTCCAAATGCAACAGCTTTATATATGATATGGTATTTGAAAGTCATTATGGTACGGTTATTGCGTGATTACAGTATAGTGATAAAGTTGGCGTGAACTAGTACTAAGGTCTTTTATATCGTAGCTGAGTCATGCTATGATTGTGGCAGAGACGTGGCGCAGTCGTAGTAGAATTGGAATGGTCGTAATGAGCTCGTAGTAGCAGCATACTGTGATCTCAGAGTAGTCTTCTCAGTTGGCATTTCACGATCCCACTACGATGCTACCACGATCAAGAAGACCTTACCATGGCCTTTCCAAAACCTCACAACGACTCTACTGCGACATTACTGCGACCAGTTTTGAGTACGACTGGACTTTTTTTAGCATGTTCAAATTTAATCCACGACCATCACGATGATGAACACCTTTCTACGTTCCTATAACGACTTTACTACGATCGGAACACGATCCTTATTTTGTTTCCAGCCGTAGTGCGATGATGGCCTATAAACTTTTGTGTTGCAAAGTATTTATCTCAACTGGTGTCAAGATGGCAGTACTAGTAACTTAGTTGAGAATTCGTATTATAGTCTAGTAAAGACGAGACAGAATCTTCATTGAAGCGTAGTAAGTGTAGTCAGAATAGTCGTGATAAGGTTACAATAAGGGTGATCGTTATATTGTAGTGGCGTCGTAACGCGATCGGCGTATGATCGTGGTTTTGTCGTTGTGTCATAGTAGGAATATCGAAATTACGACAAAAGGGACGATTTTTATTTCAAAATTATCAATTTCCCAATTATAGACAGTAATATTCCAGCCTCTCATGCTTACGGAGTTAATGTTTCACAGCTTATTCGTTACGCGAGAGCTCGCACAATATACAGACTTTCTCATGAGACAAAGTTATCTCCGTGACGCCTTATTATTCAAGGCTTCAAAAAAAATTCCGTCTCATACGATCATGAAAAAAGTTCTTAAATAGATATTAGTCTAAGTTTCTATGCGAACTTTGATTCAAGATTCTTTCTTTACTCAATACTGGGAAGATCATTTCTTTTAACTGTCTACGACCTTTCGATGGCAATTGCTATTGAGTTACAATCGGACCCTACCGCAATGGAAGGGGAGGTTTTGCTAGCCATAAAAACGGTTTAACCCACCATTTCTTTTGAAATGCCTGTACAAAGTCAGGACAAATGCGTTTGACAATTTTTCCGATGGTTTCCACCTGATTTGTCTTTTTGTTTCATGGATCTCGGCTCTTGACCACTCCGTTCGGTAATTTTGTTACTACCCAATGTAACACGTCCCCTCCAAGACTTGTAAATCTATCAGGTGTAATATGGTCTTAATGGTCTTTGCAAAAACTTTAGAGAGACATTAAAGTGACATTGCTTTAGGCGTAAATTGATAATTGCTCACTGTAAAAATTAATCGAGGAAGGATATCAAGAATGGGAATCAATAAAAGAATACTCTTCACTTACGATGTCGAGACAGTGATGTCCCAATACACAAACACAGCAAAAATCCGACCAAAAACACCCTGTCCATGTCGACTGATGGTTTTACCTACAATGTACGTTTTATATTCAAAACTGAAAACGATTTAAAAAATTTGTAAAAGACGTCAACTAGAAAGGGAGATAATCATAAAGCGGAAACGGTTTATCATAATTATGAGGTGTTGCGACAGTTGTAAGGTGTTTGGAAAATATTTCATGCTTATTGTGCAGTTTAACACAAGATATTTACATATTAAGTATATCAAATTATCGTTTATATTTCCATGTGGATAATCGTGCATTGTAACTTCTGCAACATCACAAATAAAATATAAGCATTAGCTTGCATGTAAAATTTCTTTGAAGTAATAATTCTCTGTTCTTTTTGTAAATCTACTAATTATCTATTTTCTTTGAAGTTCAAAAATTTATGAAAATATGTATTTTGTTACTTTGATGTCCATATAATTATGAAAATATATATTTTGTCTATTTTTAATAATCTCATTTGATTTTGAATTATATCTCCTTTGCTTTCAAAAGTTTGACATCGTCAAAAATTTTGATAACGAGGCTTCACATGAGGAGGTTAAAAATTGTGAATAAGTATTTGAAATATGATTAATTTTACATTGCGCTGAAAATAAAAGTAACAAAGTCATTGTGGAAAATAGATAAACCTGGATGTTGAAAGATTATTTTTCTGTTTTTTTTATTTTTTCCTCTTTTTTAATAAAAAGTGTCATTTTAATATTTTATCAACGTTAAGTTACGTGATGGCATATCTGACGAATCAATTCAATAACATGAGCATATGTTATCAACACCATAGTTCTGCGCATAAAGTACTTTTATAATGCATGAAGTAAATTATTAACGTTTGAACGAACTCACGTACACATAATAAATATACCGGAGTCCACGCTGACAAGGTTTTCGTCTTCATATTCGTCGTAAAAACCGAATATTGAACGCTACAGCTACATTTTGTGTATTATATCATCATTATAGATTACCACATATCACATCCTATATCATCTAAAAGGTCACAATATCAGCTCGAGGCAGTAGGGCTGATGAAAGGTGTGATGTTAAAATGACATGCTGTGGTGTTTTATTTAAAAGGAGTTTCAACGGAAAATACTCCTTAGACTCCTAAAATGCGATTCAAATATTTTTGTATTATAATTCATCTGATATTCAATAATTCCATCTTATTCGCAGTGTCAAAATATGTCAAGGCATGTTTTATATTTTATCATTTTCATTGAAATTGGAAAGATTTAAAATGTTGACGTAACTTGGTAGACAGCCCTTACATTAACGCCATCAATGAAATCTGTCCGAGACATCTTTGAGAAAATTTCCATAAAGTTATCCAACTTGGTACCAAATATAAATGAAATCTGTCCCGGACATCTTGGAGAACACAGGCGCACAAAAATCATACGAAGAAAGATAGAAAGAAAAAAAACTGTAAGAAAGCAAAAAATTCATAATAATAATAATAATAGAGAAACAAACAAGAACATGTTATAATGACCTTCCAATTACGTCTGGGGCGACATGATAACATTCTGAAATATTAAATTCATGAGATAAATAAAATGATGACCAAACATAGCAAAAGCTAATTTTAGACCAAAAATAAAATGATACATTTTATAATTTAATGTAATACAACAAAATTAAAATTTAACATAACGAAATGTCATTTTAATACAACAAAAAGGTGAATCAACAGAACAACATGATAAACTACATGTCAGACAATGATATATTAAAATAAGTCAAACAAAATAAGAAAAGTGATATGTACATATCACAGCTTTGGCGTTCTAATGGAACCACTGATACAGTTTTTTTTTATATTAAGGTGTAACTTGGTGAGGGTAGGGGCAACGTGTATGTTATTCGTTCCAGGTCATACCTTGGATTCAAATTGTCCTTTTCGAGGATATAATGTACAAATGCAAATACTCTTAGTAGATGAAAACACAATAAAACAAGGGACTAAAATATATACAGGAGCTCTATGCTTAATAAATACTAAACACTATGGAACGATATATTTACTGAGTTATACTACAGTTGAACAGAAACTTTGTAACTCTCTCCACTGGTACAGTCTGTCTGCGTATGGGGACGTGCTATATCTATCCAAATTGTACCAAGGTACGCTTTACACCTATCCAAATGGAAGTTACAGTATGTCTTCCTCAGTCAGGAACAACGCGTACTTCACTGCAGACCAACTGATCTTTGTGAATGATTATTTCTTATCTGTAGTAACCTACCGACAAGGAAGACTTGTCTCCATATCCTCTTCAAACAAATGAACACCAATTAACTGGTGCATCAGCTTTTATATACCTCCAAATCAGTTATGGACTTAAGTATTTGGTCACAGTAATGGGGTCGGTTCCTACATTTCCTCTATTCAATACTCTTATGACTTCCACAAAACACCCCTTACATAGATAGACTGATTTATTTGAAATTCCCGCCAGTCAACTTTTACCAGGTACAAATGTATTTATTTGGATTACTGAAGCGTTTTACACCACCAGATTCCATAAATAGATCGAAGCTCTGTTGTAATCAATTATGATGGCGGCAATTCATACAACAACAAAAAATTCACAACAAACTATAGACTATCGCTGCTAAGAGCCGTGCTCTATATTGTTTATTTGTGTTACATGTACGTGTTATGCCTCGTCATGAAACAACGGCAGTAGAATACCGAAGGAACAAAGGAGTGGAATTTACAAAAATCGAAGTCCGAGGACACAGAAAACAATGACGTTAAATACAGAAAACAATGACGTTGGACAGATACAAAGCACAGATATAGAAAATACAACATTCAAAAACATGGCACTCACAATGTGAACTCCAGTGAAACCGAGAGGGACATCAGGAAGGGTAAGCATGGAGTTACGTGGTAATTATTTTTTAGGAAGTCAGCAATTATCTCAAACAACTGCTTTCTGCTGGAATAATACGTCGTTCCCATTCACCATGGTCATCAAACATCGTTCTATGTAGACGGGAAGGTTGTAAATTGAGAATGTGTACTGACTATAGACAACTGAATGCCAGGACTATCAAGGATTCGTATGAACAACCAAGGAACTTTGAGATCTAAGATGCCCTTGCTTACTTTGCAGTCTTTGATATGCGAAGCGGAAATCAGCAAGTAGAAGTAGAGGAAACGTATAAAGAACAAACAGCATTCACAGTAGAACCCCTGAAATTTTATGAATATATTACAGGTTTGTCAACAGCCCAGCCACGTACCAACGGATGATGGAATCCTGGGAGACATTCTCTTGCGTATTTGCCTTGTCTATTTGGATGATCTGATCACTTTTGCTGACAGTTATGATGAACTTTTCCGACGCATAGAACAGGTTCTACAGCTAGAGACTCAAAGACGGCGGCCAAAGGTTGTCACCAAAGAAGTGTATTCCTTTCCAAAAATACAGTCAAGTACATAGGCATCATCGTTTCTAGGAATGGAACACCCAAGCCAGAAGTATGCCAGTTCTTAGGATTCATTTGGCATTGCCGGAAAATCGTAGACTTAGTAAGGACGAGAGGACTTACCCAGTGCAAAAGCTTTAATTCCTTGCGCTGAAGAGGGGAATCAAAGAAAAGTTCTACGACTACCTGTGCTATTAGACAATAACCCGTTGACATGCGTTCTTACAACAGCCAAGCTGGACCCTACTGGTCATCGTTGGATCTCAGCCCTTGCTCAGTACGACTTTAACATCATTAATACAGACCGAGATCCAGCAATACCGAGTCAGATGGACTTTCAGCGCCACCAGGATTTCTTGGAAAGAACACCACCTCCAACCGTAGTACGTACTCCTTGAATGCTATCTGCAATCTCCGGTTTGCTCAACCGATTGCCTTTTCAATGTCAAAACATATATGTGAGGAACGAAAATTATCAGCCCAACCTGGAGTACACAGCAGACTGAAACAGTGGTGAAAAAAATGGATTAATTGTGTGAAGGAACACCATAGGCCCACCAGGAAACAATTTAGCCGTACACCAGGGACTGCTTGGGTCGTCACCAACTTTGACAAGATGAAGATTGTTAATGCTTAATTCTACAGGGAGATAACCGTCCATCAGGGATCTATGAATTAGTTCGTTTTACCAGAAGTCTGTGTACAAACAGTCTTGAAGTCGTATCATGACGACATGGGTTACAAGGGCCATGACAAGGCACTGTCTTTGGTACGGGATAGATTCATATGGTGCGGTATGAATAGGGATGCAGCGGGCTGGATAAGCTAATGCCACTAGTATTCACAACCTCTTGACTTGGGTCTGTATGGAAAACTTGAGCCTAGAAGGATCTAAAATCGACTACACGAGGACTTACTGGTGATATCGGACAATTTTACTCGTTATGCGTTGGCTGTTCCCACCAAGAACAAGACTTCTAAGACCACAGCAGAAGCCTTCTTCAACCATTTTGCTGTTCATTACGACTTGCCTCATCGAATACACTCAAAGAAGCCAACTTTGAGTTGAAGTTAGTTAAAGGGTTAGGCAGCATTATAGGAATGGAAAAACCAGGACCACCTCATACCATCCAACGAGGAGCTTTTCAATCGGACGCTGCTCGGCATGTTTGAGACTTTAGAAACCGTGAAGAAAAGGGACTGGAATTCGCATATAGCTTGATAAGTCAGTGCGTACACCTTTGCCCGTCATACAACTATTGGATATTCCCAGTACTACCTGATGTTCGACCGACGCCTAGATTACCAGTTGACATTGCATTTGGATTTGATGCAGATGCTAAGCGCAAACCAGCCACCAAGTATGCTGAGTATATGAAAGAGCAGCATAAAAGGGCATATGATATTACCACAAGAGCAGCAAGAACAGCACAAGAGAGACAAAAGAAGGCTACGACAGAAAAGTAAGAGGAGCCAATTTGCAATCCGATGTTAGTCAAGATCCTTGCCTTCGACGGGAAGGATAAATTGGTCCACAAACGGGAAGAGGATCCATACCTGGTCGTGAAACAGCCAAACGATGGAATAACAGTGTATGTGGTCCATAAGGAGAATGGTGAGGGGAGAAAGAAAACTCTTCACTGGAACCCTCTCCTCCTCATAGACTTTCTGCCACAAGATATTGATGTAAAGAAGAAAGTTCCTGCACCTGAATTTAGGAGGCCTATGAGGACACCAGCTACAAAGACTTCGACGAAGTCTGAAGACATCAGCAATGATGATGTAACGGTATGTTGTTTGCTTGCCTGGGGTTAATCAACTGAGTAACAATATCAATGGTACTACAGCAATGGATGTGGATCAGGCTGAAGGTGCCAATAATGCCATTGATGACGACCATATTGACATTATGGGAGAGCAGGACTCTAGAGATCAGAGCCATACTGGAGAACCATTACCCTGCAAGTGACGATGTGGAGACTTGTTGAAATAAACTTAAACATATTTTGTTGCTCAAAAGCAAAGTTATAACGGCGTTATCATAAGCCCTCTTCCAACATAAACAAGTAATAAATATAACATAGCGGCAATGTTATTACAATATAAATTTTATCTGTTTTGTACTTATTTACGAAATAAAAGAGAAGAAATACATATTCTAAAAATAATGAAATTAATGAAACATAACATGATTGTAATATATGAAATAAACCACTACATGTACACATCTGTATAAAGAAATCGAATCGTGTGCTTTGAGAATGCAATTTAAGAATTACACTAATGAGAAAATAACAAAAAAAGAAAGAAAAAGAGGAATAGAGAGTCCGCAACATTTTATCAATCAATAAATCAATCAATAAAATCTACAACTAATGTATATAAAACTTTGGACTACTGTAAATATATCTAAATTTTGTATTATAGTGAGATCAGTTTTTCCACAGAGAATTATATTTATATCAATATTTCCATAAATACTAAGAGTCAAAAATAAATTCTGTCGAATGTCATTTAAGGTCGACAGGGATCACTATCCGTCGTCTTGCGTTCGTCCGTTCGACCGTCTGTCTGTCTGTCCGTCTGGCTCCTAAATTTGTACCATTATCCTCATCTCCTCCTAAATCGCTGGGTACTTTCCAACAAAACTTGCAGGAATGCTTCAGTATATATTGCAGGTGTGCTCTATGCATTTAATTTTTCATAAATATTGATTTTTGTTTTAGATTATTTTTTTTGCAACGAAGTTGAACTTTTCTATTGATTTGGTGATGCTGGCAGACGTGCGGGCGGGCGTCATACATTTGGTTCCCAGGTGATAACTCAAAAAGTTTACATCCGATTGAAATGAAACTTGGAAGAATGCTTCAGTATATAGTGTAGATGTGCACCATGCATACATTTTTATTTAATTTTAATTTTAATTTTTTTAAAAAAGATTTTCTACCTATCTTTGGACTTTGCCATTTTAGCTTGTTGGCGTTATAGAATATACCTCTGTTATCCGCAACTCCTCCTAGACCGCTTGGCACTTTCCAATAAATCAAATAATATATGAAGTTGCAACTCGGCTTGTGCATCCTGGTGGCATTTAGATTTTGTAGATATCTTTGGACTTCTTCATTTCATTGCATTGGAGTCTTATTGTATGTCTACATTATCTGCAACACCTCCTAAATCGCTTGGTACTTTCCAACCAAACTTGCAGTATGCTACAATATATATTGTAGATATGCCAATGCATTTTGATTTTCTTTAATTTTATTTTTTTCTGATTACCTATGAATTTTGTCATTATATAAAAAAACAGGAGTTCTTTAATATATATAGTGCAGGCGACACATGTGTTCCGCGGGACACGCACGCATTTTTTAAACGTTCATCGTATACATAATGCCTTTGCTAGTGCCGGTACCGAGTCCAGCTGTCCCGAGTTCCTATCGTTGTCACGTTTGTCTTTTGTCTCGTTTGTGTTCTTCGTGTGTAGTTCTATAGCAGACTGTGGCATGTAATTATAATTTTCAGCTATTGTAGGTGTTTCCTGTTATCCATTTTTTACATAAAAGTATCAAAGTGTAATTTGGCACGTTTTCATTTGAAAACTGATGACAACAAGGCGATAGTGTGCCGTGTGCAAAGGGGGGAGGGGTTAACACAATTACCGAACAAAATTATCAAGAGCCAAAGTCGAACGGGGAAAACGATAAAACAGGTGAAAATCACCAGAAAACTTTGAACTGCGATGGTCCTAACTTCGTACAGATATTTCAAAAGAAATGGCGAATTAAACTGGTTTTATTGCGCGCCTTCCATTGTGGTGGTGTCTGGCAGTAATGCAGAAGTAATTGGTATTGAAAGGTCGAGATAGAAAAAAAATGACCATCCCAGTATTGAGTGAAAATAAATATGAATCAGATTTCGAACTGAAACTTCAAAAACTGGTCCCCAGGTCTTAAGGTCAAGGGTCAGGCAACAACCAATCCATAGAATTTTTTTAAAACTTTGCACAGAGGTAGATATGTACGGTGGTACATTTAGGACACACAAAATTTTATTTTTTTATAATATTATGTCGAGCGCTCGACTTATTATGTCGAGCTCTCGACTTATTATGTCGATCGCTCGACTTATTATGTCGAGCTCTCGACTTATTATCTCGAGCGCTCGACTTATTAAGTCGAGCGCTCGACTTATTAAGTCGAGCGCTCGACTTATTATCTCGAGCTCTCGACTAATTATGTCGAGCGCTCGACTTATTATCTCGAGCTCTCGACTTATTATATTGAGCGCTCGACTTATTATGTCGAGCTCTCGACTTATTAAGTCGAGCGCTCGACTTATTATGTCGTGCTCTCGACTTATAAAGTCGAGCGCTCGACGTATTATGTCAAGCTCTCGACTTATTATGTCGAGCTCTCGACTTATTATCTCGAGCCCTCGACCTATTATATCGAGCGCTCGACTTATTATGTCGAGCTCTCGACTTATTATGTCGAGCTCTCGACTTATTAAGTCGAGCGCTCGACTTATTATGTCGAGCGCTCGACTTATTATGTCCAGCGCCCGACTTATTATGTCGAGCTCTCGACTTATTATGTCGAGCTCTCGACTTATTAAGTCGAGCTCTCGACTTATTAAGTCGAGCGCTTGACTTATTATCTCGAGCTCTCGACTTATTATGTCGAGCGCTCGACTTATTATGTCGAGCTCTCGACTTATTAAGTCGAGCGCTCGACTTATTACCTCGAGCACTCGATTTATTATGTCGAGCGCTCGACTTATTATCTCGAGCGCTCGACATATTTTTTTTTTTAATTCCGGATTATTTCTAGATTGAAATGATATTAAATACATTTGTAATCTCGTATAAATGACCCGGCACTTGAGCCAGGGGGTCAGGGGCTTCCTCCGTGTACAGAGCTGCTTGGGGGGGGGAATCCCCCTTGGTTGATAGGGGAATACCTTGTCGCTGGCGACAAGATAGAAAGGGTCACGCTCTGTGCAGAATAAAGATCCCTTACATATATTTCGGTACTGAAGAGTATACCCATTTTCCAGTGGTAGTCAAAAATCGTTGCCCGGTTGTTCCTCCAACCTTGATTCTTTCTGTTTTCTTTCAGATTAATGTTTGAATTGAATATAGTTTGTTCTCGTCCTGATATAGCTAAAATATTGCCGAGTGGATAGAAAGAACCATGGCGGGAGGGACAACCGGGCAACGAAATTGGAGAAGGGAAGGGTTGGAAATTTAGGCTCTATACGGTCCCAAAGTATCATAATATATAGAAGGGGTCTTTATTCTGCACAGAGCGTGGCCTTTTTCTTTGCCTACAGCTGTTAGTGGCCGGGCTTTCGGTATTATGACCCTGGCGTCAAACATTAATCTGAAATTAAGGTGGGAGGGACAACCGGGCAACGATTTTTGACTGCCACTGGAAAATGGGCAGTATCGAAATATAAAGAAGGGATCTTCATTCTGCAAAACAGAGCGCGACCCTTTCTACCCCATCGCACACGGAAGAAGCCCCTGATCCCCTGGATCAAATGCCGGGTCATGCAGACGAGGATACACATATATTAAATATCATTTCTATCTACAAAGAATCCGGAATTGTAACAAAAAATATGTCGAGCGCTCGACATAATAAGTCGAGAGCACGAGATAATAAGTCGAGCGATCGACATAATAAGTCGAGCGCTCGACATAATAAGTCGAGAGCACGAGATAATTAGTCGAGCGCTCGACTTAATAAGTCGAGAGCTCGACAAAATAAGTCGAGCGCTCGACATAATAAGTCGAGAGCTCGAGATAATAAGTCGAGTGCTCGACATAATAAGTCGAGCGCTCGAGATAATAAGTCGAGCGATCGACATAATAAGTCGAACGCTCGACTTAATAAGTCGAGAGCTCGACATAATAATTCGAGAGCTCGACATTATAAGTCGAGCGCTCGACATAATAGGTCGAGAGCTCGAGATAATAAGTCGAGCGTTCGACTTAATAAGTCGAGAGCTCGACATAATAAGTCGAGAGCTCTACATAATAAGTCGAGCGCTTGACATAATAAGTAGAGAGCACGAGATAATAAGTCGAGCGCTCGACTTAATAAGTCGAGAGCTCGACATTAGAAGTCGAGCGCTCGACATAATAAGTCGAGAGCTCGACATAATAGGCCGAGAGCTCGAGATAATAAGTCGAGCGCTCGACTTAATAAGTCGAGAGCTCGACATAAAAAGTCGAGCGCTTGACATAATAAGTCGAGAGCACGAGATAATAAGTCGAGCGCTCGACTTAATAAGTCGAGAGCTCGACATAATAAGTCGAGAGCTCGACATAATAAGTCGAGCGCTCGACATAATAGGCCGACAGCTCGAGATAATAAGTCGAGCGCTCGACTTAATAAGTCGAGAGCTCGACATAATAAGTCAAGCTCTTGACATAATAAGTCGAGAGCACGAGATAATGAGTCGAGCGCTCGACTTAATAAGTCGAGAGCTCGACATGATAAGTCTAGAGCTCGAGATAATAAGTCGAGCGCTCGACATAATAAGTCGAGCGCTCGAGATAATAAGTCGAGCGCTCGACATAAGGCTCGACTTATTAAGTCGAGATTTCGACATAATAAGTCGAGCGCTCGACATAATAAATCGAGAGCACGAGATAATAAGTCGAGCGCTCGACTTAATAAGTCGAGAGCTCGACATAATAAGTCGAGCGCTCGAGATAATAAGTCGAGCGCTCGAGATAATAAGTCGAGTGCTCGACATAATAAGTCGAGCGCTCGACATAATAAGTCGAGCGCTCGACATAATATTATAAAAAAAATAAAATTTTGTGTGTTCTAAATGTACCACCGTAGATATGAGTATAAGACATCAATACATGTAATAAAAAAGGGGGTCACCGAATTCGTTTTTATTCTACAGCTGTCTGAAAAATGACCCTTATATCATCAAAAATACAAGGAATATATAGGGAAATTAAGATTTAATGTACAAATTTGTCGCTTTTTCCATTATATCTTCTTACTGGATCCATAGAATTTGTTTAAAAAACGATACGTTATTCTTTTTGTAATAATTTAAAAAATGTGTAAAAAAACATGGGGGTCACCGAATTCGTTTTCTCTGTGGGAAACGTCAAAGTTGTCAACTTCAATGAAAAATACGCCGAAAAAAGCTGACATCGTAAAATTAAAGCAACGACGTCCTGACCATATGAAATGTCTTAGTAAAACATTATGACAATTAAAATATTAAAAAAAATACTCATTTGTGATTTATTGAATATTTAAGTAAAATGTTAACAGGGCTACAGCAACTGAACATATTTTATGGGAATTTTTCAAATCAAATCAAATCAAATATTTATTGTCATATAAACTAGCATAATTTGTCACATTTACTATTTGCAAATAAAAGTAAAACAAGCCAGTAAAAAAAATAATAAAATAACAGACTTATGAGTCCCCTGTCCTCAGTTATAATGACCGTTTTATAGAGGACCATATTTATTCTACTTCTTTAGTGTTGATGGGCATAGCAAAAATTTATTGCTTTCCTTTTCAGTGCACGTATTAAAATTTTTATTCAATTAACTTACGAGTATTTGACTTTTAATATGTTCAAAACTGCCAAATCAATACGAATGACAAAGTATGCGAATATGACGTAAACTAGGCCAATACGGACTTTTCCATTTTGGCCTAGTCCAATATGATGTCTCTAATAACTTCTCATGATTTATCGTCTCTATTTATGATAAAGTGAGCCAGTAGTGCGTAACTTATCGTCTGATGCCTAGCAACGTCTATTAAAATAAAAACTTCAGAAATGCTTGAAAACAATTGATACAAATCATGGAAATGAAGTTAATTTTTAAAGGTATCATTGTGTAATGCTTTTCATATTGACATAGTTATAGATCTCGGTAAGTCATATTTGCCTTCGGCTTGCGCCTCAGGCCATTTTCAAATTTGGCTTACCTCGGATCTATTAGAATGCCGATATGAAAAAAAACATTACGCAATAATACTATAGTAAGGTCATTTCGGCACTGACTTTTGCCTCGAAAATAGCGCAATGGCCAAGCTAGAAAATACGGAACAAAAATAAATGAAAGTATGCCTAGCGTTTAAGGTTCTCTTTTTTAATATACTAAATTTCATCTGAATAAGTAATGCGTAAACACAAGAAATATATAATATCATATACATTTATTGGGCATTTTTATGAGGAGAGGAGCGGATCGTAACCCTTGGCAAGCGAAGATGTAAGTACCGAACAGTGAGAAAAAATTTCCGGAATGTTTCCAAATTCAACCCAGATCTGTAAAATATTACAGAATGTTTCCATATATATATATTGAAGATGTGCACCTGACAAATGCTAATCGTGTACAGGAATTATTTAAGTGCATTTTTGAAAATTAGTTGCATACCCAATATTTGATTTAAAAAATGCACCAATTTTAAACTATAATTTGAATTTTTGAAAACAAAAAGCCCTTAAGTATCTCAGGCATTCTCAACAAAATATTCCATATTCATGTCCAAGATCTAGAGTATATTACATTCATTAGACCTGTAAAGTAATATCAAGTAGAACTGAAGCTGAAAATTCATAATTCCGAGTACAATTTGATTGCTTGCTAAAACTTACTTGAATGCATATGGATCAAGTCTGAAGTTTAACAATGTTCCGTGTTGGTGGGCATGTTTCTTTATCGAATAGCAGTAAAAGTAGCAATCTAATGTGAAAGGAGTTCCATAAATCATTATGTACAGTTTAGATAAATTTGGTTTAATTGTTTCAGAACCGAATTGAATATAATTTCACATAGGGTCCATTGTTCAAATATTCCCTCGCTGGCAGCCATATTTTATATAGGATCGGAAGGAAATGTGCAGTTTTGTTAGAGACTTTTCATACATCTCACCTGTAAAGTTTTGTTGAATTTGCATCAGTGGTTTCACAGATGATGAAAATGTTAAAAGTTTAACACCGGATAGTATAACAGATTACGGAGACCAAGTGATGGCAAGAGCTGACGCTGATTTTTTTGTGCTCACATATGTATACATAGACAAGTTGATTCTATATTTAGATTAAGTAGAATCCATGATAAACACGGACGTGATAGAAGACACCAATTACAGTCGGTTTTGTTGTCGAATTTGTTGTTTAACATGTAAGATATCTTAAGATATGGTTTCTTAAAATGTGTATTACATGGTTATAACTGCTATCATTTGATGGTTCATAGGACGGTGTTATATTATTGACTTTTACATCAGATGTCGCAGCCCCGTAATTCCGTCATCATATAGTCGTGCATTTTCATACATTGCCACTGGACCGATTATAGTTATCAGTTATTGCAGTGACCGTGCAAAATTGCATGGAATTGTCTTCTTCTATGAGAAAATGTAATCTATATGGTCAAAAACAGGAAAAGGATCTATAGAGGTACGGTTCCACAGCTATTATTGTTAGAACAAATTTGCACCCCCCCCCAAAAAAAACAAACATATTTTAATGGGCTGGGCTCATTTTCCCTGTGAAACGGGTTCCCGTCACCCATTTTCAATCTATGGTGTATGGGAGGCAACTCGAGTAAAAAGTGACGTTCCTTCGCGCCGTTACAGTCCCCTCGTACATAACGTTTTAACGCTTTATGCCTGTATCTTGACCTTAACTTCCCGGGCACTTTATTATCAAGACACTTTCTGAAGAAAGTTCGGACATTTTGCTCTCGCCTCCGTCTGTCCAAACTTTTTTTACTTCTATCTAGCAACCATACTTTAATGATTAGTTTGACTCTAATCTTGGTTAATTTCCTGAAAGTGTCAAAGACCACATTTTTTGAAATTCTGCCTATCAACCATATATCTTTGAATTTTTAGTAACAATAACGACTATCAATGGATTGACTTAAAACCTATCGAGAAAAATTATGCCCATGGTGTATAACAAATGTTTGCTGCATCAAAAAAAAAGTGCTGGGATAACTGTCGTTTCCGACAACCTATAGTTAAATTTGTTTTCTGTGTAATGTCATTTCAAATAAAGCTTTGTTCTATCGTTAAATACATATCAAATGATCCTGTTGTTCAGAAAAACATCCAGATTTGGCAACCCGAGCCCGAGGGAAGCAGAAATGCATAATTGTTTTATAATTTTTAACAATTTACTTATCTTACCAACAAGAGTTACATTGTGTTTATGTTAGATGTTACTAAAGATGAATAAAATCGTCCATTTTATACAATGTCCCACCCTCTGTATTGATAGAACTCGGGTCATATTTAGAAATATCTATCGTTTATTCTTTCCTTGTAAGTCAGGTCCCCTGTTTCTAGGAAAATCTCTCAGCACTTTTATGTTGAGGCGATGGCCTGGATTGTGTCAAAATAGCCAGTTTCAAATGTTAAACTAAGTTCCCCGATAGAAACCATATTTTTTATGAGGTGTTGACTTGCAGTTACATATTTTGAAGGGGACTACACAAGAACTACTGTCGACAAATTTGGTTCCAAAAGAAGTGGTGGTTAAAGATAAAATTATCTAAGACTACTGGCTATTGTCATATTATCATGAGCTAAAATCAAAATTCCAATAATCCAAAGTAAAATTGCAGAGAACGGCGTCCGCGGATTTCTTACTTTGATATCACTATTGGAAAAGTTTATATATTTGAAATATGTTACAGATTGATTGATATATAAGAATTTTATCTTAGTACGTCAAAATTACGTTCAAGTATTTTGAATGAATAACAAAGCCTATACGTGAGTTTTAAATCATATTTATTTATTTGCATTAAAAGATAATTTACGGTGTCTTCCTAAGGTAATATTTGTTTAACAACCAATTTTAACTTTTGGCGGATGCATATGGGGATTCTTTGGTAAAAAGTCCCGCCTTTTCTGTAAGAAAACAATTTTGCAGAGCTTATGAAGAAAGTTGACAAGAAATTGCAAAACATCTACTGGAACCAATTTTTTGAACCCAATTCAACAAATTTTTTACGCGTGAACTGCTGTGTTGTTAAAGAATCACTGTGTGTGGTGAATGTAAGGATATAGAAAGAAATTGTACATGAGACAAAGTCCCTACAAATACATGGTAAATACAAGCAAAGGAACAGCATATGTGGTCTAGGACTACACGCAAGACCAATCCATAACGTCACTCGTACAATTTTATATACGTCATTGTTGACGTTGGTCCCAAGCACTTGGGACATACAATGATTTTCATCGTATGAGCACTAGACTTTTAATCAGAAATTGAAATTAACTATGGCTTTTACAGATCGTTTTCTGATGGT
Organism: Modiolus philippinarum; assembly: GCA_002080025.1. Classification (NCBI taxonomy): domain Eukaryota; kingdom Metazoa; phylum Mollusca; class Bivalvia; order Mytilida; family Modiolidae; genus Modiolus; species Modiolus philippinarum. The sequence continues at coordinate 102,353 of MJUU01044761.1, forward strand.
AGATAAGTATTAAATCTGTATGCTACAAAATGATACTAATTTATTATCGAATCTCACACTTAATTTCCTTTATGTGAAAATTCGAATTTCACGATCAATATAATTGTATAAAATGTTGTTTGTCTTTCGCTGCATTACTGATTTCTAATTCCCAAGGCAACAGCTTGTTTTTATTTTTAAATTTAAGCAATGACAAATGGTAATGTCTTTGAAAATATGGTCACACCATTCTAAAATAGGCATGATATTCAAAAATATTAATGTTATGATGTGTTTAGAAATTGCATTAACGTGAAAATTATTTTTTTGTCATCATTGCACTTCTCCCGAGAAGCGGCTTTGGTCAAAGCACCATTTACGAGTTAACCCGAAGCTTGACGATCCAACAGGAAGTTTGACCAAAGGTAAAGCCGGTTCTCGGAAGAAGCGGCAATAACAGTCGTAAAATCTTGCACTTTAACTTGGTTTTGTTGATGCATAGGTGCACAAATTACAAGTCGTATTTATAAATCTAAACAAATGTTTGAATTTCGAAAGTATTTTGCACTATTCTCTGTTCTCCGTTGTAAATAGTGTTTATTTAGACAATGTTTGATTAAAAGCTGAGGAGCGGTAAGCCTTTTTTTTTTTTAAAAAAGCTTCTACTTGTATCATCTTTTTAATGGTGGTATATTATGAAGCCCAGGTTATCTTATATGGGTATCATTGAGTAAGCTTTCACTTCAGGACAACACGGCTTTTATATGACTCTGCCAATAAGAAACACATTGCGCATGAATACTGTAAAAGATTTGTATTAAAGTAATACTGAATGCTATCAATTTCCTTCTTTTTAAAGCAAAATCTACATACAGTTATAGGTTTCACGTTCGTCAATCAGTGAGGACTACGCTACACAATTCTGTGTCTGTGCTTGGAAACGCTAAAAAGGGAAGTGGTGTTTCTCTTAGTTATAAAATAAAATGCGTAAATTCGATTTTAGAACGTTGTCAAGGAATTTCCTGCGAGGGGATTCCTTTCAACAGAAATTTGAAGTGTTAATTATTTCAGAATCGATTTCGTTTTGATTTTAGTCTATTGTCATCACTAATTTGGAATACCTTTTATTTGTTTGTAATTTCATCAAATCACCGCTTTGGTATATTGGTCTTCTTGTCTTCAGGGTCTATGCCTTTGATGGTGGAACTTTAAAGCTCCGAGAATTTCGTCAGCTCAGTAGTCCAGTTATCTTGCCGAGAAAACTTACAATTCTTAATTATTAAAATGTATAATCTAAAGAGTATCTCCCTAATGCAAAGCTCTGTCCTTGGCTTACTTGGGCATTTCAGCTCTCAAGAGGAAAGATATTCTATGTCACATTGAATCTTAAAGCTCGTCAATCTCAGACTTTCATATAATGTACACTGTTTATGGTCAGAAGACCATTGCTAAGAATGTAATTCGGATATGGTGTTAATTGGCTTATTGTCGGTGGTTTCCACCCGATTTGTCTTTTTATCTCGTAGACTTCGGCTTTAACAGATGAAAACGAGGATTGGAACCGCTTCATTTCAATTTGTTTTAAATTCGCACAGAATTAAAACAAAAATGGGGAATTTATACTGGGACCCTTTTAACTGATATCTTAAGACACCCTTCTTTTAATTGAGACTGGATATGTTTTCACTGCTACTTTGTATTTTGACGGAAAAAATAATAAATTTCTAAATTTGGCAAACATGTACGGATAACTCTTTTATAAATATACAGCAGAGAAAAGGTTAGGGTTATAATCAAGGAAAGGGTTAGGGGTTTAGGATATCATCTTCTCTTGTCTAGTTGAATGTGATGACAAAAAGTGCGAGGTTTAAAGAATAATAAATTTTGATACCGAAGCTCTAATTCAAGATTCTTTCTTTTCTTAATACTGGTATGATCATTTCTTTTAATTGCCTACGACCTTTCAACGGCAATTGCTGTTTAGTTGCTACCGGACACTACCGCAATAGAAGGGGAGGTTCGGCTAGCCATAAAACCGGTTTAACCCACCATTTCTTTTAAAATGCCTGTACCAAGCCAGGAACATTGCGGTCGACAATTTTGCTACTGGTTTGCACCTGATTTGTCTTTTTGACTCGTGGACTTCGGCTCTTGACCACTCTGTTCGGTAATTTTGTTAATACCCCCACTTATACAATTCAAAAAATTAACATTTATATTAATTATATTGATATACTATAAATATGTAGAAATGTCGAACTGGATGCTTTTATGTAATTTGCTTCTTTCTTATAAATACGATTAAGAGAAAACAGAAATATATTATTTATTTTTAAATTTTATGTCTGATTTGAAGCTTAAGGTGTTACTCAAAGGTATGCAGAATAAAGCATGAAAATTGTTTGTGAAATATGTCGCAGAAATATCAGTTAATCCTCATCAAAAGTATAGAAATTGTAGTTTTATTAGTGTATATAAATAAGGAAGGGGGTCTTGGACATCCCTACAACGATTGAAAACTTGAAAACATGACATCTCTACATGACAACGACTAAAAAATTTCAAAACATGACATCACCCACATACATAAATTTCCGAAATGGCCATACAACTCGTAATGTTATTGCAGTTTGAGTTAATCTTATGTTCATTTACTCTATATCACAGGAGTTTGTCTTTTAATGCAGTGTGGAGTTGGTAAAATAATTCCCCATGTTAGAGATGTATGCTCTTCATTTTTCTTAGATATGGTGTACTTGTACATGAGATTATATCTCATGTGTACACTTTGTTCAATTACTATTATTTAAATTTATGTAAACTCCAAAACCTAAGGATTAACTCCCTCCATCGTAGTTTTGTGCTTAGCTATATTTGATATCACTGATTATTTGGATTTCGTTTGGTTTTATGCATTTTAAACATTTTTGCAATAATGGATTTCCTATGTTTGGGTTCTAGTGCTGCTGATGAGGAATACATTTCCGAAATGGTCATACAGTGTCATGATTTGCAGTAATTTGTAAAGGTGGAAATATTTTTGACGCTCATGGTACAAAATTTGAATAATTTAAAACAACGCTGTGTCAAATCCACGATTACACACTCATCAAACTCTCATCTTACTACTTTACCTCTTCCAGCACTTAATCCTGTAGTCAGATTGACACCGTTAAATATATCTAATATATGCCAATCCATACAAAAATCTAAATTCACTACAGCCTTCATTTACAACAAATGTAATCGTGGATTTTCTAAAATTTTGAAGTGCGACGCCAGGAAATGTGTCACTTGTCCTCGCCTGGTCCAGGAGAATGCTGTAAAATCTACTGTCAATGGCAGGAATTTTACCATCAAATTCCCCGTTGATATCTCCTGAAAAACATCCAGTCTGGTTTATTTAATTACCTGAACTAAGCCAGGCTGTAGAATCCAGTACGTTGGAGAAACTGGGCGTCCATTACAACGACGTACCCAGGAACACAGGTATCGCATGCGTTTTCCTAAGAAATTTAGATCATACATTTATCAGCACTGCAATATTTATAAGCACGACAGAAAATACATTAAAGTGCAGCCTTTAGAACTTGTCGAAAAACCCCCCGATCAATCTAAGAGACAATTCGTAAGATCTAGAAGGGAAAGTGAACTGTCGTGGATCAAAAAACTTCAGACAGCTTACCCATTAGGGTTAAATGACAACATCATGGGTCAGGGTAACATTTCTCAGCATGCTTCAATTGACATCATGGGTATTTCTTCTCCGAAGTTACGA
>MJUU01044762.1:0-29325 GCA_002080025.1 Modiolus philippinarum
AGCTCTCACGTAACGAATCGTATATAATTTTGAAATTAAAATCGTCCCATTTGTCGTAAAATTTAGTACTGAGATAAACATTTTCGTCAAATTCGAGAGGTTGGTCTAAAAAGATGTAGATCTGGTGATTTCTTTTGTTTCCTTTATCTGTAGTCCTGGATGATATATTATTGGGATCCATTTAACAAAAGATGCGTTGTTAATTGAAAGAACATCATCACTATATCTATAAGTGAAATTGAATTTTTTTTATGATCTTTGTCGAGTCTCTGAACAAATACAGTCTTGTAAGAATACAAATCAAGTCTGAGAGTAGGAGGACAATAAGGTTCCATTGGTATACCAACTTTCTGTTGATACATAGCACCTACAAATGTGACAGATATAATACAGAAGAATATCTGTGACAGTTTTACTATGCATATTTTCACAAATGCATAAGTAATTCATATTTGTATATTTGATACATTTTAAACCAGTATTTAAAATGGAGTAATTGATGTAAATATACACGAGACACAATATAAACAATATCTTTATTTTTAATACAAACAAATACAAGGAAACGCATTATTTTCTTGGTTATCATATATAGTAATATATTTTAGGTGAATTGTTAATCTAATTTAAACAGTAGACTTAGTATTGTTATTGTTATATATTACAGGGTATTTTTCCTATGTCTACAAAAACTAGCCTTGAAAATAAAGAATCCATTTGCCCCTGAGATTGTGTTTTATTTGTTTGTATCGGCCAGATGAAGCCCGACTACACATCTCATAGGGACTTAGCTGTGCACACTCGAAGCCATGCCGTGCTTCTCAGAAGGAACCCATGCTGCGTTCCTTGCAGCCCAATGCAGCGCTGTATTCTAGAGGTGCATAACTTGGAACCCTATGCCTTTGTTGCATTGACGGCAGTACCACGATAAATTTTGTGGCAGAGGTTGGACAAAATTTTATGAATCAGCTGAGATGAAATTTCCCAAGGGCAAATGAAATGTATTTAATCTTTTATGTATTTTGAATTTGAAATTGAATTTTGTATTTCAACATATCATATAATAAACTTGTATATCATATTTTTCTTCATCAACAAAGCCATATCTGGATGGGCATGACGTATCTTGGTTCTGTAATATATATGTCAGTTTGTTTTTCCCACTTTTATTTTACTGCAGGCGCGTGTCAGACAGTTAGAATAGAGGTTATGACCCCGTTTCATTTCTTTGTGGTTTACTGCCAAGCGTCAACATGTGTGTATGGTGTAAATGCTAACGTGAGAATTATCATGCAGGGTATTGGTTTCCTAAAGAAATAAGTGTTCAATATCTGGAACTAACAAACTTTATCATCCATCCTTGTTTATGAATGAATGAGTAGGTGATCATTGTCTTCTGGGGATTACAGTTCACTAGCATTATAACTGGCAAACCTTATCACTGATGTATGAAGGAATAAACTTGGTTTTGAAAAAAAATGTGGATTTATAACCTAATACAACAACTGATTTTGGAATCGGCAAATAACAAACAAAGGATAACAGTACACACTTACAATTGCCGAAATGAAGACTAGAGTCAAACAAACTCGAGATAGCCGGACTTGCTACAGGCACTAGCAAAAGCAAGTGGTAGGGTTTAACCGGTTTATGGGTACCCATACCTCTTATTCTTTATCCCGTTTCCCTATAGTATATTAAAACATACGAATAAAACACAATACAAAGCTCTTTGAATTCATGATTATAGTTTTCACGAGGGAGCGTGGCATAAAGCGTGGAAAAAGCAAATGCTTTGAGAGAATAGATTTGAGAAAATAAACGGGATTAAAAAATTTTCCAATGAATCCTTCCAATTTTTCAATATCCACATTTGATTTATGTCACTTCGGGCATTTATAATTTCACAGTATGCTTGATGTCTGCCTTTGACAGCAGACAGAATCTTAGTTCAATAGACGGTTCAGTAAACCCTGCGATGTATCTATCCTTGTATGAATTTTTGTGTAAATTTGGTATACTCATTATAGAAATGACAGGTCTTGATTGTTATTTTTAAAGAGGACCGGTTGTGGATCCTTCGGCAAGGGGGAGGGTAGGGGGGGGGGGCGACCAATAATTTTTTCAGAAGGGGAGGGCTGAACCGAATTTTCGGAAAAACCTCTAAGAATTTGATATTTTCCAACCTAGGGGGTTGTAACCTTGATCTTCATAATACCTGGGTTTTCCCATAGTGGAGGTGTAATCAGGTTAAACTTTTCACTTATTTAATTAATTAATTTTGGTTTCTCGCCAGATTCTCACACTTGTTTACAATATTAGCTGAAGTATATTAAGTGCGTACTTGTGTCGTCTTGAAGTATTCTGTATAAACCACATGTGTTTTAAATATAAAGTAATTCGTTATAAAATAATGTTTGAATGTCATCTGTTGTTACTTGAATAAGTCTGATTTCTTTCCAATAGTCACTAAAATGCTAAGTATAAATAAATATACCATATCCGAGTTCTGGTATTTAGATTCACCAATTTTTGTTTGTCCGCCCTACGTCACAAACATGTGCGCCTCATGTGAAAAGAATGTGAACAAAATTAATCCTGATTTCAGAATTTCAGTCAAGTTGTAATCAAATGCAGAATAAAAGCAACACATTGAAATACGATGTATTCGGAACACGAATTCCTTTTCAGCAATAACGACATTCTTTGTCGCTCTTGAAAGAAAAGTCAATAGCGTATTAGCGTGTATGGACTAAGCAGTGAGATCATATAAGCGATGAAGGGATATTTAGTAAATGTAGATTAGACAAAGTCTCTACGTATACAGGGTAAAACAAAGCAATGAAGCAATGCTTTTATTGTTGTTCTTCATCTTAAAGTCACCATGCATGCATCTTATTTATGTTAGAAGTGATATTTCCCACCAAAGTTATTTTTATGGATCAAAAGTAAAGATGACAAGACTCAGTGGTAGATCTATTCTAATGTAAACATGTCGGTTGCAGGTTACGATACTGCATTTTAAATCATACTGGTTTCTACTATTGAATAATATGGAGTGTTTATTTAACGCGTTCATCCTAATATCCTGACAGACATATTGTATCACATGAGATACTAGTATATGGTGCATTCATGGCCAGAAAGGATGTTTGGACTATTTAAAACGACAGGAAAATTTGAAATCACCACGTCTGTCATCAATTCAAGTTTTTACTTGTCCATTTTTGTGAATCTTAAGAAACATATCTAAACATGAAGCGAACTTTTAGTTTTAGTTTCTGTATCAAACAAAGAACGGAACATGAAGTAAATGCACATTGGACGAAATCCCTACAACTAAAGGGTGAAATTCAGTAAATGGAAGAACGTTTTTATTGTTGTTCTTCATCTTGAAGTCACCATGAGGCCTTCAACAATAAGTAACTACTCATATCTAAATGTAAGTTCACGACGGTTTCTAGCAGAACGGCTTGAGCGAAATTACCTTGCCATTTATAGAAATTTACTGTTTTTATCAAAATTCTAACCCTTTAAAATACTCAGGCTTCATTCCGTGTATGGCATTCGGTGGATTTCCTTGGTACTTAATTTGGCTACCTATTTCGATATTTTTGGTAATGAGTATTTCTTGCTTGACTACTTTTGGATAAGAGCTTTCCACATTGCTTGATTTTAATGCTGCTGAAGAGAGGTTACTCCTTGAAACACGTGTACAGCATAAAATTTATCGTTTTTTTATGCAACTCGGGTATTTATTTTGTTTTGCTAGATGTTAAACACCGCTACATCCTTGTATCCCTTCATTTTCAAACATAAAACTATTGAGCACAGTACTGTTACGAACACTGTCGTCCGTTGCCCGACGAAGGGATCAAAAGATAACCAAACATATAAACGATCACAGTGGACTCATCGAGTTTGTAAGAAAACTTGGAAAATAAAATCGGGAAATGTGGTCAAAAGTGTCGTGCCTTGGTTTCATGTTGACCTGAATTAACTTTAAATATGTGTTATTGACCGAAAAAAACGTCATTAGATATATCAGGAAATTAAAGCCCCATTTTCATATCAATCAGAAGGATTTGTGTAAATTCGCCTTCATATGAATGCAAAAACAGACCGGCACATAGGATGCACAATGAATGCCAATTGAACTTGTCTTCATAGGTTGTTAATCTTTTATTTTATATGGGTTTATTAAATCATCATGTCATAACCTTTTTATTAAGTATTCATGACTTCAAAATAGAAATGCCTAAAATAATGAAAATCAATTTTATGTTAAAACTTGCAATATCTAAATTTGACAAAACTTTTGTTTAAAACTAAGAAGTATCTCCCTCATGCAAGCTCTGTCCTCAGCTGAATTTTGGCTTTTCTATATATATCCTTGTGGTTATTTGTTCTACATCAGCTTTTAAATTTATTTTGTGACTAGAAAATATCGCGGAATCTTTATATATCGATCGGAGCGGGTGTTAATTTAGACATGAACACCTGTTGCTAATGATTAGCAAACGTTGCTAAGGATGGGCGGGGCTAATGAAACGTAAGTGAAAATTAACAAATGCGGATTATTTTGTCATTTGTTACCACTGGGCCGATGTCTCTGTAGTGGACTGTTAGTCGCCGAGGTTATTCACCAACCCAGTAGTCAGTTATTCGGTGCTGACCCGAAAACAGATTTTATTTTAAAACTTACAATATCTCAATTTTACAAAATTTTGTTTAAAAGTAAGGTATATCTCCCTCTGACCTTTGCTGAATTTTGGCTATTCCATTTGGATCCTTTTGGTTGTTTGTTCTCTATCAGATTTTAAACGTATTTCGGTTTATGGACTTCCAAATGTTGATTGGATCTGCACTGAAGAGACATAAGTTGTCGAAATGCACATATGCAGAAACTAAATCAACAGTAACTTCGGTATTGTGTTATTTGTTACACTAGGCCGATGTCTCATGTGGTAGACTGTTAGTCCCCGAGGGTACTAACCAACCAAGCAGTCAGTACTTCGGTGCTGACTCGAAAACCGATTTTATTCTAAAACTTGCAATATCTAAATTTACAATATTTTGTTTAACTATAGGCTCAGAAACTGAGCCTGTATCGTTCACCTGACAAAATGCTACTATGCCATGAATGACCAAAAGATGATTTTTTTTCCAGTGGGGTCTAATGTTATTTATGTTCACCATTGGCACCCATGTTTTTTGGCAGATCCTATTGAAATGAGTAATCTTTGCAATAAGACCTTATACACATCATTCTGTAATAGTGTAGTGCCCCCTGACAATATTATCAATGGCTTTGACATTTAACACAATCTGGGCACACAGAAGCTATAGTTAGTCGTCATATAAGCGGGAGGTTGATGCATCATTAAACCTGGTTTAACCCGCCATTTTATTTATGAAATGCCCGTTCCAAGTCGGGAATATGACGGCTTGCCTAAAATGTTCTGTGTCGGATTGTGTTTCCCTGATTCAGTCGAATGTTATACGGATTTTCCTTACTGGTCTCATCCTTTGATCGATTCGGACTTTTGTTGTCACTTTTATCTAATACAGAAAAGTTCAATTTGCTTCAATAGTTTCTGAGCAGGTGACGAAAAGAATGATTTTCCCTTTGACTCCAATGTTAGACTATGTTTCGCACTGCACTGGCAGCTATGTTTTTGGTCGAATCAAAAAGAAATGAGCACTTTTTCTAAGGACCTTCCATACCTGCCATACATCATTCCTGTAAAGTTTGATTGAATTTCCTTCAACTGTATCAGTGGAGAAGATGAAAAAGTGATATTTCCCATAGGGTCCTATGTTAAACCTAAGTTCCACACTGGCGACCATGTTTTTGTCTGATCAAAATAAAAAGAGCAACCTTTGTGAAGGACCTTTAGTACACTATTCATGTAAAGTTTGGTTGAATTTGCTTCGGTGATTTCTGAGGAGATGATGAAAATGTGATTTTTACAATAGGGTCCTATGTCAAAAGTTCCATGCTTGCGGTCATGTTTTTTGTCGGATCGAAACGAAATGAGCAATCTTTGTAAAGCACCTTCCGAACATCTTTCCTGTAAAGTTTTGTTGAATTTGCTTCAGTCCTTTCAGCGGAGAAGATGAAAATGTGATTTTCCCATAGGGTCCAATGTTAAACTATGTTCCGTGCTTGCAGCCATTGTTTTTCATCGGATCGGTACAAAATGAACAATCTTCTTAAAAAACCTTCCATACATCATTCCTGTAAAATTTGGTTGAATTTGTTTCAGTGGTTTCAGAAGAAAAGATGAAAATGTGATTTTTTTCCATAGGGTCCTATGTTAAACCTAAGTTCTGCGCTGGCGGCCATGTTTTTTGTCGGATCGGGATGAAATAATCAATATTTGTAAAGGACCTTACATACATCATTTCTGTAAAGTTTGGTTGAATTTGCTTCAATAGTTTCAGAGGAGAAGATGCAAATGTGAAAAGGTTAACGGACGGAGGACGGACGACGGACGCCAAGTGATAGCAATAGCTCACACTGACCCAAAGTTAGCTAAAAATAAGGGGTATATCCCTTATGCATAGCTTTGCCCTTTGCTGAATTTTGGCTTTTCTATTTAGAACCTTTTGGTAATTTGTTCTCTATCAGCTTTTAAATGTATTTCGGTTTATGGACTTCCAAATGTTTTGATTTGATCTGCACTGAAGAGACATAAGTTGTCGAAATGCGCAAATGTAGAAACTAAATCAACAGTAACTTCGCATCCCCAGCAATGTACAACAAAATTTGACAGTACGAGTTATCTCGCCTAATTAGTCGTCTCTATATATCAGCGCCGTATCGATTTTTCTAATGACAAAATCTGACCATGTGACCACATGTGGCGATAAATAAACAAATTGCATAGGATCGAAATAAAACAGCGGGTGACAGTTTGATATTTGAACATCTCTATCAAGTTGAATTAGGTCAAGTAACGATGTAAGGACATGACCAACATGACCATTTCAATATTAAGTTGAGAATACAGAGAACCAAAACCATTCTGTTGAGAGAGAATAAACATCAGCTCTTTCAAATAGCAATTGAAAACGTTAGGTTCTAACGTTTTGCTTGTTTGTTTGTTTTTCTCTTTTACAAAATTGTTTTAAAAATGCAAAATTTATCAACTATATAAAGAAGTTGAAATCTGTATTTTGAAGTATGATTCCTCAGTGAAAGTGTATCTTTAGTAAAAGGAAAGAAAAGCCTCTTCGGTTTTCGAAAGAATGGGTAACATTTGCAAAATTGATCCATTGAAGGAACAATAATGGCTATACCTTTTTACAAAGCATATGAACCTGAATATTATGAATGTAGGTTTTTTCGAGAACGACTAAGATGTTGTACTTCAAATGGTTTGTATATTTTTTCCCATATTGACAAAAACAAAATAAAATATGAACTAGAATAAAATTCTTAAACCATGAGGAAAACTTTATATGCCTCTTGTAATTATTCAGAAAAACATTGTTCATCTACACTGCTTTTTATATTATTAAAATAATATATATAGCTCCATTGGCGGTTCGGGAGGAGGGCATGGGGGTCCGGGTAGGACCCCTCTTTTCCTGGACTTTTTTAAAAATAATTTCGTGCAGAATTTAGTCAAAATTGACAAAAATTGTGCAAAAATAGCCTGGACCCCCGGAATCTCCTATTTTTCAAAGGCTGAAACCGCTGGTCGTTCTCGTTGTATCTGATATGAAAAGTATATGAAAAACGATATTTTTTATACATTTTTTGTATTTTAGATTATTGTCTTAACTGGCTGCAATATAGGTATTATTTTTACTTTGACACTAAGAAGCAATATATGTGATAAGTGTAATGCCCGTAATATAATAGGACTTAATATGTAGATGAAAGAGTCAGAATACGCTCATAAGTTTGAAAAACATAACTTTTTCTGTTATTCACTCTTGTAATTATTTTAAGATATAGTTTTGATTCGTGTTCAAAGCTTCACATAGTTATTTTGCCAGGGCTATTTCCGGGATTTGAGTTTAAGAGTGATGCAATTGAAAAAAAAAAGACAAAAACCCAAATTTTACTCTTAAAATTTATATTATTTGTTTGTTTTAGGGTTGGGAACCACACCGCTTACGCCACCCCATGTCTGCTTGTAGTTAACGTAAATTAGTTTAGTACATAAATTGAACATGTTTTAACTAGCGAGGATTTGATTTCTTGAGAATGAATGGTTTAGGATTAAAAAATCTCAAGCCGCACGTCCGTATCCCTCGGTTCCAGGTTCGTTTGATCATAGAATAAGAAAAATGCTTCAGTCAGATGTATAATATTTTCCTATATAGTTCCCTGATGAAACAAAATAAAATTTTATTATTTCCCATTTTAGATTGCCCTATCGATTAATTTTTAAAATCCATTATCTTGTTCTAATTAACATGTTTGACCAATTAAGTAAAATGTAAATAAATTTGTGAAAACCTCTAGTCACTTCATAGCGGGAAGATAAACATATGCATGTCTTGTTATGTATATATTTACATATTATGATAACAAAACTACAAATATCCAAATAAAAAAAAATATATATTAAATGACATTCAATTTTTCAAAGAAAATTAAATAGCAATGTATTTGTTGATTGATGTTCAAATGGTTTAAACATAAACATTAAAATGACATTTATTGAAATCTGGTAGTATAAAAGGCTACAAAAAATTGAGGTTCAAAACTGAAAAAAAATAATCCGAGAGGATAAGTGTAAATGTATATACATTTAATTATATATCAAAGAAATAATAAATAAATTAGGAAGTCAGATTACAATCATCAAACGTTGAAAAAAAATTGAATAACAAAATAAAAGCTTATAAAATTTTCATCTCCAAGCTACGCCGTGGTATTTAAGAAGAAAGTATGCATTTTTTTTCTATATTTCTTACAATTTATAATTGAAACGTCTAGAAATAAATATTATTTTATGTATTGAATAATTTTTCTGTTTTATTTCCGTTCTTTTAAAATCCCCTTGCTATACAGAATATACACAGTTCACGATAGATGGACTCGACACTTTGTAAATCTAGGCTAGATAAATCCGTCTTGCGATAGAAAATACTTTTTCACCATCTTCAAATAAAATTTGAAGCAATTTCTCCTAGTCCTAATTTTTTTAATATACATTTTCGCAATTTGTGAACTTTCAGCTTTACTGACATAGGAATTAGAAATTTTAGAAAAAAAAATTATTTAAAAAGAAATAAAGCCTCAAAAACGCTTTGTAAGACATTTTCCATCTTTCTCCCATTACTTTATATGTAGTTATACCAACAAATTTCAAAGTTAATTTGAAGCAATTTCTACTAATCCAATTTTTATGAAAAATATATCACTGGAAAGTTCATTTAATATACTTTTCGGTACTAGGAATTATAATACTGGCAAATAAGATACAAATGTTTAATTTGATGAAATTGAAAATTTCTCTGTATATTCTATATCAAATTTGGTATCGATAAATACTGATAAAGTAGCGCATGCGCATAATGGATTGTCGTTGATTGTTGGCCATGGGTATTTTGTTATTCAATAAACCGATATGAAATTAATAAAAATAACAATTTATGAAGTTCAAAGTGTCTTACATTATAAGTTTTTAATTCCCAGACTGTATATATTGTTTGCAACAAATTGTTTCCATTCACCTTTGGTGCTACTTTTTGAAGAAGGGCTGATATCAACAACGTTAAGTACTATTGACAAACATTCGATTCAAAGCAGACGTCTCTGAGATGGATTAACATTGGTTCTCCAATTCTTAGCGTGTTAACCCGATTGGTTAAAAATACTATTATTTATAATCCACACGTTGGTTACATTTCTGCGTGATGTTTCCCTCAACGTTTCATTTCATTCATAAAGTCTATTGTGACGTCATCTTTATTAGGCTTTGAGATAGAGCGAACAATGTTGACAACAGTGGTGAACCATTGAATCTACATCTGAAACACAGTAAAAGTCATTGGAGAAACAATATATCCTTCCGTTTGCTCATGGATTACGATATTTCTCCATTCTCGATAGTTAAATTTCTTATTTTAACATGCTCGCTTAAGCTCGCATGTTTAAAATCACAAATTTAACTATCTGAAACTAGAGAAATATCGTAATCCACTTGATCCGGAAGGATATAATTTATTTAATACAAAAAATATTATAATGCAATATCCCAAAAATGTATTTCATTGTGAGTGTTAAGCTTAGTATTTTCCCTTTAAGCAGAAAACAATATAATCTAGTTTACAGTCTTTTCTGCACAAAAAATGCATGTTGTCACTAAACGACTATCTATATGCATGTATGTTTCTCAAACTTTGTATTACACATGCTTTATGTTCCGTTAGAATCAAACTGACAACATGTGAAATAATTAACATGTTGCGTTTTGTATCCCCGTTCACAACAAATGTGGTTACAGTTATGATTGACAATTCCAGGAAAATTACATGTCCGTCCGTTTGTTCCTGTTATGCCTTTCCTAACGTTAGGACTGCAATTTGGAGACCAATTCATTTGTTGGTGGCATTTTTCTGTCACCAGACTCTCCAACATTTTGTAGAGATTTGTTTTGTGTTTTACCAAAGTTGATTTTTTTTTCATTTTTCAAACACGAATGGCCACGACAGGGACCAACAAGTGGTAAGGCACGGTCGTACTTTGCCTTCAGTTTTACGGCGATCAAGCGAAAATTTGGCATGTAAAGCCAACATGTAGCGAAACAACAGGAATCTGTACCACCATAGCATTGACACTTCACTTTTTGTTGTTTCTTTATCATCTGAAAAGTTAATTTTGTAAAAGTTTATCATACAAGAAGACTAGACAAAAAACAACAGATGGGGATTTTTGACTACTAGAAACAATTACTTTGAAATAAAAGTCCACGAATGAGACATAATTTAATCAACAGTTCTTAAAACTATCACATTGATATTGATACACACTGAATTAATCCAGAAAAAAATGTATTCATAATTGAAAAATTTAAAAATGGTCCTCCAAATGTTTAGTTGTCAAAATGACAATCTTCAGAAACTAAATTTACAGTATTATCGCTAATTTGCGCAATTTTCAATTGTTTCCGAGCGACGATAATTCTATTATCACTGCACTGCTCTGATATGAACATATTATCTTCAATCTCTAAGGGACGTTAGCAACAGCGTATTAATATGACGTCGCGTGACGTTTCGTGACAAAAATAATTCCAGGAAAGAAAGCGCTATATTCAACCAGAAATAATATGTTCAACTAAAAATATATCATTGGAAAAGGAAACGTATATCCGGTATTTTTCAATAACAAAATAAGCGATAAAAATACTATTAGTAATTTGTTTTGCTCGGATGGATTTCTCAGCTCGCATTGCATCTCGTGCTGTCGTACTCGATGCAATACAAGCAGAGAATTCCATTCTCGCAAAACAAATTACTAATAGTATATATATATCGGTACAAAGCGAACCATACGATTCTGAAATTACTTTCTTGTTCAACGGTCCTATCAATATTTATACAATAGTGAATAAAAAGTGGTCATTATCGTGAAATAAAGACTATCCGTGGGAGAGTGGTATTGACTGAGATCGACGAGGTCATGATCTACATCGAAGTCAATACCACTGTCCAAAGGGCAGTCTAAATTATACCATAGAGACTAGTTTTTCATTAACTATTATTTTTATTTCAATAAGGAAACCATGACCCCGACCATGACACTTTTTCACATCATGCCATCGAAATGTAAATCTAAATGGTTTTGTTGTCCATCGAATGTTATCACTTCATTGCACTTCGACATTTATTGTTAACGAAACTAGAGATACTATTGCAGTTTAAGCATTCTCAATCAGTTGTAATAGCTATGTTACAACCACATAGCTATTAGGGACCGACCATTTAACTTGAGGGGGAGGGGGCTATCTTTTTTTCTAAAAAATTATTTTGGAGATGCTTTTATGTGAAAAAAAATATTTTGGCTGCCAAAATGATGAAAAAAAAAATCCTGAAGGAGGCTGTCTGTCCCAAAAAATAATGTTAATTTTGAAAAAAAAATATTTTGTTGATACTTGTGAAAAAATATAAAAAAATTTCTATCCAGAAAAAAACCATACCCCCCCCCCTTCAGGTTAAATGGTCGGTTCCTTATGAAATCATTCGCACAGCGGTTATTTTCATTGAATGGTAATGACTAGCAAACCGGCCATTACCATCTGATAACGACTGGTTAAATAAATTACTGTAGAATAATTAATACCACCTATCTCCACACCAGTGGAAATAGCTCATTTTGAAACCTATATGAAATCATATAAAATATCATTAATATGTCAATACTATTATAACAAAAGTTTTTTGTTTTGTATTTTTTTTTGGGGGGGGGGGTCTCTTATTTATTTTTTATTTTTTGCTTATAATGGAATGTTCTTACAAGCTTTAACAAAATAAATAGAATTCTATATTGAAAAATTAAGTGCGTGACAAATGTGTTAAGATGAGATACATTAAAAGCAAATGAAAGATTTTCATGTGCCAAAAAATAACACTTTTTTAATATATAAAATCCGAAAATATAGAAAAAATGTTTTCAAAAATTCGAAAACTTTCACTCATACCTCTGTAAGCTATTCAGTTTTGCTATTTTTTGTCTTTGTCATAATCACTGTTCAGAGAAGGTGCCCAGCGACCAGAACACAAATGGCCGGTATAGACCTTGGTAACCTTAACATTACCTTTCTCCCCACATGCTTATTGTGAATGTTCATCCTTCTGATATAAGGTTCTACATTCTGATGAAACTGTAGATCTGGTGCATCTACAAAGTCCTTACTAAATTCAACAGCATTTTTCATCTCAAACTTGCAACGTTTTTGAGGTATGTTTTGACAGTTTTTGGGTTTGTCTCAGTGCTGCAATGCAAGGTATTGCGTGATAGTATACGTTACACCAGCACTAATTATAGCGTGAATAAATGCTGTTTCTTTTGTTCCTGAAAAAGAGTGAGACTGATAAACATGATATTAATACACTTACCATGGTTTGTCTGATGTTTTGTTAAGTACTTAATTCATTTGTATCACCACTTAAAGATTTATAGAATTGTAAAGCAATATGGATTTTTCAACAGGGATGGGTAATTATGAAACTTCTAAAATCGAGTTTTTTTTTGCAAATGATTGAAACATTGGATTTTGCAAATGTTTTAAAGAAAGACTCTATCTAAATTGGCTCGTTGTTTCGCGAAATTTTACCGTGTTTGACCGCACACATTGTGGTATTATATGAAATTCGCATTCGTATGTTCGTCCCGACGCCCCAAAGATTTCTGGTCAATAATGTGAGGGCAAAATAACATACCTTCTTGAAACTTTATATTTAAGTTATTAACCATATGACTCGGTTTGATTTCAGGCACAGATGGGCTTGGAGCTCAGAATGATACCCCTTGAAACTAAACTTGGGACAATTTGCAGTTTTACGGCCCTCACTGAGATTAAACAATAGAATTTAGACAGCAGGTGTTCACTGTCCCCTTTAATGGTTTTCTGTAAGTCAACATATGTAAGCAGCAGACAATTAATGTCCATTGCATCCAAATTTTTACCTGTTACGCGGCAAAGACCAATAGAAACACGATACTACAGCAGAGGTTGTGGGGGAGTGGGGTTCATTTCTAGTTAAATACAGCTATAAATAAAATTCACCAGCTTACATTCAAATGACAAAAGTTAAGTCATCTTGAGATGAAGTTGTAGAATTTTGATGATATTAGAAATCGAGGAAGTTACAAGTAGAATTGGAAATCTCAAAATACGGAAGTAGCCATTTTGAATTTGCTTTTGATTGATAAAAATTTTATGTGACGTGAATAATTTTTGGCATATGAAAAAGACAAATACAAAAAATGAATATCATAGTTTGTACATACTGCGACGCTGTTGTGATTTGAATTGAAATAGTCACGGAAATTTCAAATTTGTCTATATTTTGTGGGCGGGGACGAAAATATTTGTATTTTGCATCTCACTGAACACTTCTAGTATATAAAGATGGCCATCGTATTGCTGAGACCAACTTAATTGCAATCTGACAGAAAAAACACTCAATACTTGACAAATTCAATAATTCAACTTTGAGTTTTGTGAAATTCTAATATGCTGAAAATTCCCATTTTTCTCGAATATTGGACTGAATATTAAATTTTACCCATATTTTGGAGTTAAAATTGCATATTACGATATGTCTAATGTATTTATAGGAAAAAAAGGAAAACATTTGCATGTTTTGTTCATATATATGTAAATACAGGCAAACATTTGGGATTTTTAGGCATGACTTTGTTGGGGTAGGGTAAAATTTTCGATATTTAAAGTCACATTGAACACTCCATGTTTTTCTAAACAATGCCTAAAGACAACTAATGCACCGCTAAGAACAAATAATTGGCACATCTGCAAATGTATCCTCCAGATTTGACATATATAACAATTTAACGATGAATTTTGGACAAATCTGAAATGCTGAAAACTCCCATTTTCATTAATTTCCTTCAAAATATTGAATTCAAGTGCACAAATTCGTAATAAATACCAAAATCATTATATAATTCATGTAATATTAATATATACAGTACACATTTTGTGTGCATGGCTATTTCTTTGCGAACATTAAGAAAAAATCATCAATTTGAGAACAAATTTGTTGGGGTATGGGTAAGTTTTATGGATGTAGGAAGTTTATACTACTGAAAAATTGCTATAATTTATACTTTTTGTAAAGAAAATTCTCTTTACTTTTATTTCATATCCCTTTTAATGAATTAAACTGCTCAGCAATAAGATAAGCCAAACGAAGGACAAAACTTAGGTGAAAACGAAAATATTGAAAGATCTGTTTTCTATGGCACATTTAAATGTATATGTTTACATATTTAAAAGTAAAGTTTGGTCACTTAAATCATGTAAACATCATGTTATTATGTTTTATATTCAAGAACGACCATTCAGAAATAAAAACAATTGTCAGAATATGGAATGCGGTTAATAACAAAATAACCAGAGTTGTCAAGAGCCGAAGTCCACCAGGCAAAAAGACAAATCAGGTGGAAACCACCGGCCAAAATTTCACCGCAATGGTCCTGACTTGGTACACACATTTAAAAAATGGTGGTTTAAACCGGTTTTGTGGCTCGCCAAACCTCCGCTTCCACTGCGCTAGTGTACGATAGCAACGCAAAAGCAATTGCTATTGAAAGGTCGTAGACAGTTAAAAGAAATGATCATCCCAGTACTAACTAAAATAAGATTCCTGAATCAGAGCTCGCACCGAAACTTCAAATTTTTCCACAAAGGACGGATATCTATTAAAGATAGAATAAAAAAGATAACAGAAAACACCTACAATTGCCGAAAAACATAGCCACATGCCACAAAGTAAATATAAATTGCACCAGAAAAAAAACACAATGAAAATACAAAAGACAAACGTAAACAACGATAGGAACTCGGGACAGCCGGACTTGGTACCGGCACTAGCTAAAGCCAGCGGAAGGGTTAAACCGGTTTATGGGTACCCAAACCTCCCCTTTCTCTGTCCCGTTTCCCTATAGTATAATAAACATACGAATAAAACCCATACATGTAGACTACTAACTCAATGACCTCAATCTTGAAAAGGAAAATGGGCGAACAAAACGTAATTTTGAAAGATGGGTCAAGGAGTGCTCGCCGCTCAACTGCCGGCTAGCTCAAGGAGCCTAGTCTGCTGGTAAAACACTGTCGCATTACGGAAGAAAAAGTCAAATTCAAAACTCCCAATGGGTTTGGTAAAGAATCATCATGTATTTCAGTAGACATCGGCAGTATCAGTGAGAGGCCAGTATGTGTGTAAAATCCTCAGGTCACTGGATCCCACAGATAATTGAACTTTTTTTTAACTTTTTTAATGTTCGAATGAGACGGAATTTTTTTAAGCCTTGATTAATAAGGCGGTCACGGAGATAACTATGTCTAGTGAAAGTCTGTATAATTTGTACTATCTCTCGTGTAACGAAACAGCTGTGAAACATACACTCCGTAAGCAGGAGAAGCTGGAATATAACTGTCCATGTAAGGGAAATTGATTATTTTGAAATTGAAATCGTCCCTTTTGTCGTAAAGTTTAGTAGTGAGATGACTTTTTCCTCTAATTCGAGATGATAGTTCAAAAAATATGTAGATCTAGTGGTTTCTGTCTTTTCTTTATCAATAGTTCTGACGGATATATTAATGGGATCCATTTAGCAAAAGATGCAATATTGATAGAGAGAACATCAGTATATCTATAAGTTAGATTGAAGGATCTTTAATTTATTATCTTTTACGAGTCCCTGAGGAAATTCAGTCTCGTAAGATTATAAGAACAAGTCTGCGAGAAGAGTAGCACAATTAGTGCCCATTGGTATGCCTGCTAACTTGCTGTTGATAAATAACACCTCCAAAAATATATATTATCAATTAGAAAATCAAGCATACTGCACACTTGTTTGTCATCGTAGCATACTTTTCCTTTTTAATTGGTTTGGGAGGGGGTGGATTTATAACTTAATACAACAAATTTATTTGAATCGCCGAAGGTTTTTTGAATGATACCTTTGATTCGTGATTAAGTATTTAGTTTATCATGAGGAAGTGTGGTATACAATGTGGAAAAAATCAAATGTTTTGAGAGAATGTATTTGAGAAAATAAACAGGGTGTTAGATGTCCAGCAAATCCTTCGAATTTTTAAGTATCAATATATGATTTATGTCACTTTGGGCTTCGACTGCAGACCAGTTCTTAGTTCAATAGACAATGCAGTAGTTGAGCAAGATGAAGATCCTGCGATGTATCTTTCTTTATATGGATTGTTGCGTAATTTTGGTACCCAAAAAAGGCATGGAAGGTCTTGATTCTTATTCCTAGTAAGGGTATTCAAGGAGGACATGAAAGACCTGTGATTGGAAAGGATTTCATCTTTATCAAATGAAACTCTTCTGTATGCAGCACTACCTGGTGTATTGTGATCAATGCCTAGTTCTTTGATGAGGCAGTTATAATAATGTGCTTTACATACAAAAACGATGTTATTAGAAGCTTTGTCTGCAGGTACAACAACATATTTGTCATGTAATGTAGAGAGGCACTTACTGGCTTCACGATCTTCAAATACAGACTTAATGATCACGATTTTGATAAACGTAAACTTATTATACCCCACGCAACGAAGTTGCGGAGGGTATACAGTTTTTGACTGGTCCGTCAGTCCGTCCGTCCGTCTGTCATCAAGTGGGTACACCGTTTGTCTGGATAACTCCTCCTGCTGTTTTTAAGATAGGAAGTTTTTATTTTGCAGGTTGATTGTGCACATATCAAAGATGTGCATGCTACTTGGATTTTGATTTTGGATAATTTTTCAGAAAAATACACATTGTTGAACTTTGTCATTTTTGCGCATTATATTGCATATAGGGTACACCATTTGTCCGGATAACTCCTCCTCAGTTTTAATGATAGTAAGTTTTTATTTTGCAGGATGATTGTACACATATCAAAAATGTGCATGCTACTTGGATTTTTATTTTGGATAATTTTCCAGAAAAATACACATTGCTGAACTTTGTCATTTTTGCACATCATATTGCATATAGGGTACATCATTTGTCCGGATAACTCCTCCTACAGTTTTTAAGATAGGAAGTTTTTATTTTGCAGGATGATTGTGCACATTATCAAAGATGTGCATGCTACTTGGATTTTGATTTTAGATAATTTTTCAGAAAAATACACATTGTTGAACTTTGTCATTTTTCGCGCATTATATTACATATAGGGTACATCATTTGTCCGGATAACTCCTCCTACAGTTATTAAGATTAGAAGAATTTATTTTGCAGGATGATTGTGCACACATCAAAGATTTGCATGCTACTTGGATTTTTATTTTGGATAATTTTTCAGAAAAATACACATTGTTGAACTTTTGTCATTTTTGCACATTATATTACATATAGGGTACACCATTTGTTTGGATAACTCTTCCTACAGTTTATAAGGTAGGAAATTTTTATTTTGCAGATTGATTGTGTATATACCAAAGATGTGCATAATACCTGGATTTTCATTTTTGCTGATTTTTCACAAAAATATGCATTGTTGAAATTAGTCATTTTTTGGCAAGATAATGTATATAGGGTACATCATTTGTCCGGATAACTCCTCCTACAGTTTTTAAGGTAGGAAGTTTTTATTTTGCAGATTGATTGTGCATGTATTGAAGATGTGCATACTACTTGAATTTGATTTTTGCTGATTTTTCATAAAAAATGTATTTGTTGATCTTGGTCATTTTTAGGCGAGATAATGCTTATAGGTTACACCATTTGCCTGGATAAATCCTCCTACAGTTTTGAAGATATTTTACAGAATGATTGTGCATTTGTAAGAGATGTGCAAAGTACCGGATTTTTATATTCTTTTTTAGATAATGCAGGATTATTCGATATGTGGTGGCGTAGGGTATGTGAGCTTGCTCACTAAGGTTCTTTAATTTTAATTAGCATATCAATAGAATCTTTTGATATTGAAATTAAATATTATCTCTACTTTGACCATATTTAAATTACTTGGTATAGGAAGATATCTGAATGAGGTTTCTCATTCTATTTATCAAAACTCTAAGGAAAAATGGATTTTTTGGGGAACATAATTTCATGGTTTAAGGGAAAGATAATTTTGAGCTCCAAGAACAATAGTATTTTTACAGAATGTCAAACTTACTTAGTGCTTTCATGATTTTTGTGCTAGCTATAATACTTGTTAGTATATGCCATAAGCTTAAATTTGCTTTAAAAAAATATTAAAAAGATTGAAAGCAAGAATTAAAACAATGTAGTGAAATTAATTGATATTTTGATTTCAATATCAATAGCCCTGCTTCAAAAGTCAGGGACATACATGTAATGCTTTTCTTTCTACCTTACTCTTCATTAATTATCAGCTTTGTATAAGTTTTTCAAAGATACAAATCTTGTCTGAAATAGGGGTTATAGTTTCATGTCTAGTGAAAGAGTATTTTGAAGTACTGTAAATGTTATTTTCACGGGGGTCATACTGGAACCTTTTGCATGGTTGTAATATTCCCAAAACTTCAAAATTTGATGTATAATGCCTGCTATTATAAGTATTCACGAGGGGGATATATTCACGAAAAATTGCCAAACGTGAAATAAGCGAGCAAAATTTACCCCACTCGAAAGTTTCGATGTTTACAGTAAGTGCTAAATAATAGTGAGATAACCATTGTAACATACAAAATCAGAGAATGAAGAGTACATTTAAATGTAGTTTGCGAAGTTCCAAATTTTAAATACATTGTTCAGTGATGAAAGGTTTCCACGGATCCACGGATTTCCACTTTTTTACTTTCAAGCTGCTCCATTTTATTTGTTTCTTTTACTATACCTACTTCCAGTGTAGTGGATTTCCGCCTTTTTTCTATGGATTACAATTTCATCTCTGATTGTTTTGGTTTTGTTTTCACAAGACGAAATGTTTCAGTATATTTAATACAAATATACAAATTCTCATGCAAAATATGTTTTTTGTCAAGCCTTCAACGATAGTCGAAAAAAGCGAGACTTAGTTATGGTGATTCTGGCGGCTTCCACAATTGTGTAAGTTTTTTCTTGGGTCTGTTTAACATCAACCACCCATGATAGCCTATTGATATTTGGTATGCAGTTGCATTAGCATCAGTATAGCTTAGTTTCAGTGGCGTTTTATGTCTATGCCCCCGCAGGCATGCTCCATTGAAATTTTGAATTGTTTTTTTCAAATGTTTAAGTTTTTTTTGTGTCTGTTTAGCATCAACCACTCATAGTTGCCCATTAATATTTGGTATGCAGCTGCATTGGCATCAGCACAGCTCAGTTTCAGTGGTGTTTGATGTCTATGCCCCTGTAGTCATGCTCCACTGACTTCCAAATTTTGAATTGTTTTTATACGACCGCAAAAATTTTTGCGGTCATATAATGGTATGGTGCTGTCATCTTTGTCATCGTAGTTGTCGTCATGGTTGTCTGTAGACTCTTTTGTTTTTAATCAATAACTTTAGTTCCAGTCTGCCAATCCTTATGAAATTTTTAAAAAAGGGGCCAAAAAAGGGTTAGATTGGATGTTTTCACATATGTGACTGTAGAATCTTTATTATTTATCAGATATTGATGAGGTTTCTTTCAGTGTGCTCCTTAGGAAATTTCCAATCTTGAAAATGTCAACCGATTTTTCATCGTATGTTCTTTTCTTGAGAACCATTTGGCCAATTCACTTCAAACTTTGTAGAGATAATGTATATGCTAACCTGACAATCTGTATACTTTTTTGTGAAATTTTGATTTTTCGTGCAAGAGTTATGGGACTTAATTCTCCTATATCTTTTATCGGATTTCAACCAAACTTAACAGAATTGTTGCCTAGTTGTGCATAATTGTCTCGCCAGATTGATGGGCCAACTTTATATAAGACATGTTAAAAATAGGAAATGTTTTGTCTCAAAAGTGAGAATATACTCTATACCACAGACATTAACATTCATCTAAACCAGTAAACACTCATATGAATCTAATAAACTGTGGACACAGGATATGTTTCGCCTGCCCCTGCATCGCCCTAATTTGCACATTGATCTACTGCAGCAGCAATAAAAATGAAATATAATCTTTAACTGTGTTTACAATTTCCTTGGAAAAAAATGATGTGATCACTCATGCATGACAAAGAAGCCAGGGCCACCATCTGGGCGTGGAATCGGTATGTACTCCCCAAGACACAACTGCATGTCTAGGACTACTGGTATATGCTGTACAAACTGCTTGCTAAAAACTTAATGTGATCGCTATGGGTGACTAAGGGGCCAGGGTCACCATTCAAGCATGGAATCGGTATGTACTCCCCAGAACGCAACTGCATATCAAATATCAAGTGCCTATGACTACTGGTATGGGCTGTACAAACTGCTTGCTAAAAACTTAATGTGATCGTTCATGCATGACTAAGGGGCCAGGGCCACCATCCCGGTGTGGAATCGGTATGTACTCCCCAAGATGCAACGGCATATGGAATATCAAGTGCTTAGGACTAATGGTATAGGCTGTACAAACTGCTTGCTAAAAACTTAATATGATCGTTCATGCGTGCCTAAGGGGCCAAGGCCACCATCTGGGTGTGGAATTGGTATGTACTCCCCAAGATGCAACTGCATGTCAAATATAAAGTGCCTAGGACTGCTGCAGAGATGTTTACCACTACGGATTTTCCGTATTTTCTACGAATTTTCAAGTAAAAATACGCACTACGGATTCACACTGAAGATTTACGGTTTACTCATAAAAAAAAAATAGCCATGTAATAAATCACACCTATTTCCGAGAAAGGGCAATCAGTGTTAAAGAATAGCTTCCTATAGTAAACAACGTTCTTTTAAGCTCAGAATTGAATGATGTAGGTCCCTGTTAAACCATCCTTCTTGGGCGTGTTCCCAAACCTCGTCTGTGCAGGGTAGCCAGGTCATGATTCGGAAAGTTAAATTTCCTGCTCCCACTCATTTCCTATACAGAAAACTTAAATTACGAACCATTGTCGACATACTGTGAGAAGCAACACCATGTCCCATGCAATTTAGTCCCCTGTATATCACATAGAAGAGAATACTCACTAGGGGTTGTATGAAAGGCTAAATTTCCTATCCCTCCCCGTTTTACAGTTGTAGTGAAATATTCGGGTCATAAAATAAATTCTGGTCGTGAATCATTGTAGACAAAATGTGGAGAAAACTCAACGCCCCATGTAGTTTTAACAACCCTTCTTTACCCTTCTTTACTTGTCTTATGAAATCCAACATTGTAGAGGTCGTACGGAAGGCTAAGTTTCCTGCCCCTACCCATTTTTCCAATTTTCCAAAGGCAGTAAAAACTTGTTACCCCGGTTGTCCGTTTCTCTATTATATGGTTCATCTGTTACTTATAACTGTGAATTCATTAACTCTATGTTGTCCTGCTATAGCTGAAATATTGCTCACTTGAAATGTAACTCTAATCAATCAATCAACACAATGATGTAGAGAATGAAGTTGCTGATAAAATTGACGAAAAAAACTCCACAGCTTACATGCAAATGATGAAACTTCTTAATGTCATCAAAATATAAAGACATATATGTTCATTAAGGCCATCATTTTAATTGCTAAGTCATACGTAGAGGAGTTATTAACATAAAAAATAGTTTAGTTTCTCTCATTGATTTGAAATACGGGAAAATATTCTCAAAATACAGTAGATCACGGAAACATTACTGCTGGAATACGGATACCAGCTATGAGAGGTAAACAGCTCTGCTACTGGTATAGGCTGTACAAACTGCTTGCTAAAAACTTAATGTGATCGTTCATGTGTGACTAAGGGGCCAGGGCCATAATCTAAGTAGGGATTTGAGTTGTACCCATAATAATGCAACTGCATATCAAATACTATGGACCTACAACTAACATAAGCTTGTTAATTCACAATAGTTTGCAATTGTTGATGCCGCCGCCGGAAACGCTTTCCCTAAGTCTCGCTTTCGCGACTTTTTCGTCGCGGGCGAGACAAAAATTTGTATTGTTGCATTCATAGCTAAAATAGAAACAGTTACAAAAAAAACCTGATGAAAATGTCATATCTACATAGGTTACTCTGAAAACATTTCAATTGGCCTGAAATTGTCAAGCTATATTTGTTCTGCATAACAAATGTTCCTTTGGAACAAGTACTATAAACATTGACATGATATTTCTTCCCTTTGGAACAAATGATACATAATGATTATTTGGTTGTGAACAAATACTATATTTTTTCTGTTGGGTCAAATATTCTATAATACTTTTTCCTATAGGAACAAATATTATGAAGGAACATATAGCACATGACAAGATTGCTCTTCTTGCTTTTTGAGGGTTGGCAGCTTTGTATACCAGTATTTTGGTCATATTCTTCATTTTATCCTTAATATTAGATAAAATTGAAATTAAAAGTCTTTTTTTTATATTTCAGTTGTACCTAGGTTACCACTTGCAGGAGTAGATGTGGTTGGAGTAGAGGATGATTATGTAGATTTGAATTGGAGAATGGTTGATATCCCAGCATTCAGTCCTGACGACAAACCACTCGCTTTCCTCATCGAGGCCCAACAGCTGCCAAGATATGACTGGGTTCCAGTAGCCAGTGGAATATCTGACACCAAATATCGTGTGAAGGGACTGCAGAGAAATCAAGATTACACCTTCAGAATTCGTGGAGAATATCCTTCAGGCCTATCCCAACCCTCCCAACACGTTTCTGTTTACCGCAGACCAAGTGAGTCCCATGTTTTAACCTCATATATACCTAACCGTAGCAATAGCAGTTCTGTTAATCGTAGCACGTCTAAAAGTGCACCCAATGTAGCACGACCTAGCAAGAATGTTGCACCTCTTAGTACTAACACCCCTAGTTTACGATCTAAACAGCAAAAATTCTTAGAAGATATACAGAAATTAGATAGCAAAAAGAGTTCATTGTTTAAACAGGTGCTCAAGTTTGAAGAAGGACTGAAAAATTTCGGAAAAGTTGGCTTGCCACCTTTAAGTCCAAGATCAAGAAGAGACAAATTTGAAACAGAACAGAAGAAAAAGCCAATAAAAACAACTCAAAAGAAACCTGACTTCACGAGTACTCTGGAGAAATTCCGTGCATATGAAGCCAAACCTGTTACAAAGACATACAAACCATTGTCCACTACTAGTATGGTGGATTTGACAAGCATCGGTAGAAGATTCTCCATAGATGCAGTGAGACATGAACGAACTCCCAGCAGAGAACTCTCTAAGCCAAGAGAATACAAACCACCTGTCAGTTTTGATACTCCGAGACGTTCTTTATCGGAAATTTATTCATATAGATCTAGACCAAGTAGTGCTTATGATGACATTCTTATAAGGTCAAGAATAAATAGTATTCAATTTAGTCGCAAAGAAAGTCCATCCCCAATGCCAAAGCGACCTGAATCCAGTTCAATCTCTTCAAAATTCAGAGAGAGACGACTGTACTCCAAACGTGAAACACCTGTACCAGTGGAAAGGAAACCAGTACGCAAAGTGTCTCCACCAAAGAAACAGGAAGTAAAACGTAGAACAAGATCATGGCATGGTGAGTCAGGTACTACTGACACTGCAACAAAGAAGGACTATGCCAGTGAAATCCTAGACCGTAGTCGTTCAGAGTCTAGACATAGATCTCTGTCATTGATTGGACAATCAGTTTATCATGATAAAGCCTCTAGATCATCTAGCTTATCCCACTCCCTTTCCAGGAGATCTGTCAGTAGAGCACCTTCACTGCCGCCTATTGGTGTATCACCACAAATATCAAGCACCATGTCTAAATTTATGCAATCAGTAAATCGTACATCACACGACAGGAGAGGAAGCCTGACTGACTACTCCTCAGCTTCACGGAGAAGTTATTCTGTTTCTACAGATATGAAATTTCACAAACCTGGTGTCGATACAACAAAAACATTTACGCCACGATCAAGAAGTAGGTCAGTGACAGGGTCTGGTAGTAGATCTGCTTCTTATAAATATCAAAGAAGTTCGTCACCAGTCATGATGACACCTGTGCCTGATACGTCAAAACCATATATTTCTCGAGTTAGAAGTCAGTCAGCTGTGTCTGGAGGATCAGTTCCAACTCCGCCATCATCTACCAGAGGGTCAATTGCTGAAAGTGGACGTATAGGTAGACCAAGAAGGTCATCTGTGTTATCATCAGAATCTATGCCTGTACCAAAAGAGAGAAATGTGTCTTACACGTCATATGTACCAAAGACAAAATGTTTCCGGGATATGCCAAAGACATCAAATATACCTAGCTCCTTGCCTAAATCCCCACCCTCTGTAAGAAAGTCTAGTCCTGCTAGATCCAAAGCTTCTACACCTGCTCGATTCCCAACCCCTCCACGATCCAAAGCATCAAGTCCTGCCCCCTCAGAAACTATCATAATTGTCAGGGATAGGGCTTCCTCAGTCAGTAGTGCAGGATCTGGACATAATTTACCACCAAGGATACGAACATCGTCAGTCAGCAGTTCTAGTTCAGGATTTAGAAATAGGGCATCATCGATGTCTAGTACTGGGTCATCTAGAGATATCATTCGGAAACCCTCAGATGTTGTAGAAAAGGACAAATCTGCATGGATCAAAGCAGTTGTGGGAAGGTTCAGAAAACATTTAGCCTAAATCATTATTGTGAAGAACATTTTGCAACAACATTGTACTGTAGTTGGAAGAATATAGAAAGTGATGTTATATCATCTTTGATTGAAATGTTCAATTTTTACAAGAAAAATGTCATTTTCGAGTCAGTATGTCATAATTTTGCATTTCTCATATGATTGATGAAAAAATATTTATGCTTATGATTTTTATTTTGCATCGCTTTGGTACCAGATCATTATAGTCTTTACCTAAATTTTTGTGTTTAAGTAGATGAGAAATCGTAAGCATTTTCATGCTAAGCCTTAATTTTTCATTCAATTTCAAAGACATTTCATCACATAGTATAGTGTTAAATTGTGTGTTTTATGTGTCCAAAGTTTTTTCTTCAGGTAGATTTAGAATTTTTTTTTTATTATTATTATTTTGAATTTATTTTTTCCGAAGTTATATGTACTGTAAATGTACTCTTCATTCATTCACCTTTATATAATTCATGACTTTATACTAAATTTAATTGGAGAAAATATTCTTTTTTTGCTAGGTGGTAATTTAATGATATTTCTTCACTCTAGATAACAAAATTGAGATTTAGAAAAGCTTGCTAAAGCTGGCATATTGAAAATCAAAATTTTACTACATGAATGCAGAAATATATTTAACCCACCTATTCTATAATTTCTAATGAATATCTTTTTTCAACAGAAAATTTTAATTTTCAGACTTTTGAATATCTGATTTCAAAAGTATGTGAATTTATTTACATCCCTATGTAAAATGCCTATTGTTAAAATATATCTAAAAAATTACACATATTTTACTCCAATTTGTAATTGTAATTAAGTTTATGAGAGCAAACATTTTGGTATTTTTGAGTGGTCTACATTGTACACAGTACAAATTTTGAAATGATTATCTGTATTTCTAATGAAAACAAAAGGCTGTGAAAGTATTACCGTATGATTCATTGGGTTCAGTTAAATGGAAACATCATCAAACCTCAGATTCAGAAACCCAAGAAGCAATGATATTTTGAAAATCTACAAAAATTGAAACCAACTTATGAATTTTAAAGTACTTTCACAGTATACATGCAGATATGGTTAAAATACAAATGTATAGACATGGGTCTCATTTTTGGTTTGGAATTTTGAGTTGGTAAATTGTTCATTTGGTGGATAACTGAACCCAATACAAACATAATCAATTTTTTTGTAAGACATATATGTGAAGTTGCTACTGGTTTTAATGACTTAATGTGACAACATGTTGAAGCTCATGGCTAATAATAAACGTTTTTTTTTCATATATTTTCACAGAAAAGTTATCTTTGCATGAATATTTTTTTTTTGCAGTTCCCTTGAATGAGACCCGAAAATGTATATTGTGTAAATATATGTGTGTTTTGTTGTTGTGTTGTTTGTGTAAGGTGTTTAGATATGCATTGCATAGGTATTTTAAAATTACATCGGTATTTTGAATTAATTAGGTATTTTCATTTGAATTAAGAAAAGTTATAAGTATTTTGAATTGAGTTTGAAGTTTAGCATAATCCAAAGTGTATTTATTTGGTCTTTGTTGTGTAAAGGATTGTTGTTGATTGAACAAATGAATTAAAGTTGAATTTTAAAGAAAATGGAAGTTTACTTTAAGGAAATACAGAACAATTTACAGGAGGATAACAATTTAAAAATCAGTCAAGTGTTTTAATTCAATGTCTACATTGTTGGTTCATTTCAAGCATCTTTAAGTTGGTAATCAATAATTATATAAATTTTCTCTATTTGAATTAATTGCTATGTGTGAAATTTCTAAAATCATTTGACACTTTGTTTGTTAAATTTCTCAATAAACATGGACAAGAAAAAAAGTAGATTTGTTTTCACTAAAGATGTTTTGAATCCCCGTAAATCTACTCACCATTACAGATTTCTATCTAGTGCTATTTTTCTAGATGATGTTTCTTCTATGTATTTGAGTACAGTGCACCCTTGATATATTGCCACCTATGAGACCAGCAAAAAATTTGGCAAAAAGAGGGGGAGGGGGCTTTATGTTGAGAGAATAAATTACGTAGAAAATATGTGACTTTTGAAGATGGATGATGATGAATGAGGAACCACCATTTAAGAGAGGTGGTATAATGACAATAGAAGTATATAGTTAATAGTATGGTATAAATTCTTATGAGGTATTTCTAATATTTTCTGGAATTATGCTGATACATTTATTTCTAGAGACAAAGATGATGTACATGTTGTAAATGTTATTTTCAGAATTCTTGTCATATAAGTTCAAGTCTTTGTCTTAGCTTTACAATGTGTATTGCCTTTTTAACCTCATTCCTAGAGATTTTGTACATATTAATTTTACCTTATTTATTTATTTACTAGTTTTTTACTTTTGTATAGTAAAGTATATTAAAGTTTATCAAGAAGATAACTTGTTGTCTATATATTTTTCAAGCTTTTTTAAATATTCAAGTGTAAATAAGGCTATCTCTGAAATTAAAATTTGCTTTTGTGCATTGGTGTCTCCCAAGGCTTAATAATTGGCCCACTAATATTTTCACTTTTTTTTTTAACTGATTAAAGTAGTTACTGATACTTTGAAATTATATTCGCCTATTGTGTTTTTTAAACCAACAAATATACATATGACAATACTAAATGTTTTGGTACATGGTTTCTGTCTTTAATTGTTATCCAATGTTTTTATTTACAATTTTTGTTGTCTTCTTTATTTTATATTTTTTAAACTGCACGAGAATCCCTTTATCTGTGATAATTAATATCTTACTGGAGTTCTATGTCTTTCAACAACAAATTTTATTGTTAGATTTATATTGTTTGCCTATATATATTTTACGTTTGCCTATATATATTTTACACTAGTTCTATACTTATAGTAGATATCTTTACTTACTTTAATTTAGTGCAAGTTCAAAAATATGCAATAATAATGGTGCAATAAATAGTCTTTGTTTGCAATAAATGCATTGTAGTTAGCAAAATTACCACAACAACAAATTTTTGTTTGCAAAGACAAAAGTACTGTTTTAGTTTGTTTGCAACAATATAGAAGAATATATCTCTGTGTGCAGTAAATACAATAAATATATAGTTTTGTTTGCAATGAAATGGTGCAATTTAGTCTTGTTTGCAATAAATACAAGTGCAATATAGTTTTGTTTGCAATAAAAATTGAACCCCATTTGTTGTTTATTGTTATATGTGATGTTGAGAAATTATAATATCAGTCTTAATCTTTCAGGTGTTTATTCAGAGCTGCTTTTATCCTGTAATGGTAAAACATTTGTTCAATCATGAAGTTCTGTTAAATTGCTTTTTTCTTAATTTAATTTACAATTTATTACTCAAATCTGTTATTCAAGCTGGTTGATGTAAAGGGAAAATTTCTTGATTAAAAAAAATGATTTTGTAATCCTCTACAAAAAAAGCATATACGAGTTTTCATAATAGACCACTACAATTGGTCAAATGTAAATAAAAAGAATTAAATAAAAAAACAACACATCAGCTTGCATAACTGTTAATTTTGAACTAAAAAGGAATAGAAATCACTTTCCTGCATTATTGAATCATTGCTAATAGAATATTATTAATTGAGGGAGGCATTTATTTGCAAAGGAGAGTGAACTGAAAGTGATTATTCAAAACAGTCCACTTAAAAATCAAAACTGGTGGAAAGTGATTTCTTTACTAAATTGAATTGACTATTTCAAAGGTAAGAGTGAAATTATGTGTGTTAAACTAAAATAATAGATCTTGCATCCACAATCAAGGGAGGGATTAAGATAGGTTACAATAACATGTTTCCCAATTCAGGATAGTTGAAACTAGTAGACTTGGAAGATAATGATACAAATGTATTGTATCAATCCTGGTAATAAAAAGGGCAGGTAATTTAAGTATGGGGCAGTTGTAAAATGGGGGGGGGGGGGGGA